>VWZS01008404.1:478584-525981 GCA_013397075.1 Rhabdornis inornatus | reverse complement strand
GGGAGCGGAGGGGAGCGGAGCGGTGCGGGATGGCGCTCCCGCTGCTGCTCCTGCCCGCCGTCTGCGCCCTGCTGGCGCTGCCGCCGCCCGCCGCCCCGCGCAGGCCGCGCTGCGGGCCGCCCTGCAGCTGCTGGCGGGAGTCGGCGCTGTGCGTGGGGGCGGCGGGGGCTCCGCGCAGCCTGCCCGCCGGCCTGGGCTCCCTGTGAGTGCGGGCACCGCGGCTCGGCACCGGCAGCAGGGGGGCGAAGGGATGCGTGGCTGTCCCGCCTCACGGCTGGCATCTCTCTTTCCAGGAGCCTGGTCAACGGGACCTTCTCCGAAGTCAAGGACAGGATGTTTTCCCACCTGCCCTCCCTGCAGCTGCTGTAAGTATGGCACTGGGAAGGAGCCCGGCCAAGGAGCACTTCACCCCTTCCTCCTAAATAGAGTCCCTATAAGTATAGAGCCTCTCAGTTTCTCCTAAATAGAGTTCCTTTTCCCTTCTATAAGGGGAGAAAACGGGAGAAGACGGCTTGCACAGTCCCCCAATGTAGCTGCTGTTTCATAACATTTCTGCTCATGGATGCATTTTCTGCTCAGAAACCACTTTATAAAATGTGTATTTAGTTACAAAAGGAGGAATAAATGTTTTATAATGCCTTAAGTTCCTCCTTTTTTTAACTTCAGCTTTAGTAAGTTTAAGGCTGAGTTTTGTTCCCCAGAGTTATGTGGTGGTGGTTCTCACTCCCGCTCACTTTGTGCCCAAGAGTCTGGCACTGGCTTTGTGGGCACAAAGGGGTGAGCAGAGGCTTCCAGGACACACTTCAGAGGGAATTCTCTGTGTGTGAAGTGCTGTCTGCAGCGTGACTCCGTGCTTCAGCATGCAATTTGGAGGGTGGTCCCTGAGATGCCTTCTGTCCCCAGCAGTCCTCTGTCCCAGGAGACAAAGGTCTAGCTCCCAGCATTTTGCAGCCATCCCTTCTTCCTGATCCCAGGCAAGCTGCTCGGTCGTGCCCATGTTGCAGTTAGGTGAGTGCCTCCTGCTCCAGGAGCTTATCCAAACTTGCTTAATTTAGCTGTCCCGAGAGGCAGCAGGGAAGGTACAGAGACTGCAGTACAACCCCCTGGGGAGCCTGGATGCCCACTTCTCTGGTAATCTGCAGCAAAGCTGAGCAGCAGCCTGCATCCTGTCTAGCCCAGTGCAGCCTGTCTGGAGCTCCTGACACCAAGCAGGCCCCCCGCACCTCCACCCCATAAGGACTGAATGACCCCCCAGGCAAAGATACACTGCAAAGAAAAAGTCAGCAAAAGGATCCAAAGCCTGCCAGAGAGCCAGGCTGAGTGCTTGCCACAGAACTAGATGTTAAAACTGGTCTTAGCAAGAGGTAGTCTCTAAAGGTGTCTGGTAGCTGATGGCAAGGCTCCTCTCCTTGGGCACCTCACCTCCTTTGACACAAAGGCTTGTCTTCCTACT
Organism: Rhabdornis inornatus; assembly: GCA_013397075.1. Lineage (NCBI taxonomy): Eukaryota > Metazoa > Chordata > Aves > Passeriformes > Rhabdornithidae > Rhabdornis > Rhabdornis inornatus. The sequence goes on along the minus strand of VWZS01008404.1, from coordinate 524,528 downwards.
GGGAGAAGCAGCACTCCATGCAAAATGCCGAGGGGAAGGGGGCAAAGCAAGGAGTGGAAGCCTTTGTCTCCTTTATTGTGAAACTGGTCCCAAAACCTAGCTTCTGTGAGAGTTGGGGGTCAACATCGAGGCCTCAGCAGAGGGCACGAGGACCTTGCCCACCAATAAATGGTGGCGAACAGTGACCTGTGCCAGCTGGGAAGGAAAGGGAGGAATCCCTGGGTGGAAAATTAGAGCTAGGGGAAATCTGGCTTGGTTTGGATGGTGGCAATAGGAAGAGGGAGGAAGAATAGACAAAGATTGTCCCTTTTCCTTAGTAGATTTCCTGGAGATGTTGGAGTGTTAGGGTGGTGGGGCAGAGATGGGTCTTTGAGTTGCTCATGTCACTTCGCATGGTTAGTCAGATGTGGGAGCAGGAGGGGTTTGTCACCACCACCTTGGGCACTCACAAATTCTGTTGTTTAGTGTAAGTTGTAACGTTTTCCTTAAAACATGAGAAAAAATGACGATTAAATAACAAAGAGCTGCATGCATAATTGAGCACATGGGTACCTCAGGACAATGTCTTCTGCGGCAGTAATGGTAAAATACTAATGCAAGGATTCTTTTTTTTTTTCATGGTGGCCTTCATCTTTGTCAGATTTCTTTGGGATAATTTTAGGAGCATTTATCTAGTATTAGCATAATATCCAGGGATCTCAGGGAAAGTTTGCATTTCATGTTCATTAGTCTTCTAAATTAATTTTAGTAAAATGCCTAAAACCATACAAAAGGAAGATTAATCAGTTGCTCTAATAAATCAATTAGTGCAGACATATTCATTCATAGGGGAAAATTCTGAGATTTTCCAAAAATTATTTCTTTTGAATAGTGTTAATATTTCAGGCCAAATAAGAAGTTTTGCTATTTTCTTGAGAGGAGATTTTCCTCTCTGCCTTTGAGCATCGACATTTGGAGATTGTCTGCTGTTGTGCTTTAATACAGCAAGGAATTAACTTTACTGGCAAAGCCCACATAACCTCCTTCTCCCTGGCTGTCTTGTGCTGGCTCAGGTGACAGCCTCTCTGGTGCAGCTCTAACATGTTTTGTCCCTGAAGTTCACACAGGAGTAGGACAAGGCAGTGCCTGGAGGAGGCAGCACTGCAGCTCTTCCTCACTGCCTGTGGACACAGGGCTTTGCTCTATAGAGATAGCAGGATTCTCTGTCTCGGTGGTTTGGTTGTGTCTGTGTTTCCAGCAGAAAAATTGGCTGCTGTGCTCCCACTGGATGCTGTTCCCCATCTACAGGTCAGGCTTGGAGCATTCCCCTGGGAGTGTGGAATGAGTGAGCACTGACCCACTGCGACTGCACAAGTGAGAGCTGGTGCTTGGGAGCTTAGGATTGGTGCTGAGGTGGACTCTTAAAAGTTGTCAGTGGGGCTGGTGAGTGGATGGGGCCCACACTCAGCACACCTGCCTTCTAATGATGGCTTGTTCTGCTCAGTGGACCATAGAGTTGAGGACCAGGTTACATTTAGCCAAGGTCAATGGCACATTTTTCCTGGGGAGTAGTGGACATTAACTAAGTCATGTAATGCCTTTTTTTTCCATAGACCATTCCACATATTTTATGTGTGCTGCATTGGTGGGGTGATTTGGGCTCAAGTCAGTAAGATTAGTTTGGTCATGGGCAATAAACACAACAGGCATAATCCAGTGTGTCAAGTTTTAATGTGCTTTCCTAATGCCTGCTCTCCATTTTCAGCTTGCTGAACTCCAACTCCTTCACTGTTATAAGAGATGATGCCTTTGCTGGTCTCTTCCATCTAGAATACCTGTAAGTTTGGTATTTTATGTCCTTTATAAATAAAAATGTTTTGATAAGTTGCCAAGATTCCTGCTACAGAGTCTTGGTCTTTACTGTGATTCCCAAGAGCAGGGGAGCTGAAGGATTTATGTTCCACTCCTGTGCAAATATTCTTTATGTTGGCTGACGATTTTTCAGATGTTACAGTGCATTTTTAAAAGATGCTGTGAATGCAAGGTGTCTCCGTGCAATTACAGCACATCAAAAAGGCATTGCTTAGCAAGAACTTGTCCTGGCTTTCCAGAACAGTGCCAAACCTGTTAAGGCAATTTGAACCTCAGGCAGGAGGTGGAGTAGTCTGTCCTGACCTATGGGTGGCCTGAGCAGGAATTGCAGAATACTTGTGTACTACCCAGAACAACTCTGATTCTGCTTCTCTTCTCTCAACTGTTTATGTCCTACTTTGCCTTTTTTCTGATACCCTGTTTAATGTCCAAAAAATTTATATTTATTTAATTAATTATAAATACATAAATATATAAACATACATTTAATATAATATAAATTATTGTAACTATTTATATTATTATTTAAAATTATTTAACTCTCCTTTTGTTCATATCATTCACTTAGTTGATACTTACATTCCTTTCTTTTTCTGGTCCTTATTTATTTTTATTTTTAGTTCACCCTTTTTTCTTTAAAAAAAAATTATTAGCCCTGGTACAAGATTGTCCTCCCTTCACACTCCAAAGGACAGCATTTGTCTGTGTTACTCAGTATAAGCTGGTGTGTTTGAAACTATGAATACAGCCTGAAAAAAATCCTCATTCCACCCACATTTCCAAGCTGAAATGTAGCTGCGGAAAACATTTGTCCTTTTCTACAGGAAGACCAATGGTCATAAAACTGACTCATGCTAAAATCTTGAAGGGAAATAGATATTATGGTGCGTTAATAGTCTGGTACATGTGGAGTAGACAACAATGGAATTTGCAGCTAATGACAAATGGTATATGCTAAAATCCATGACTCAGCTACATCTGGATTTTTCAGAGATAGCAAGTTATCTAAGCATTCTCTTTTCCTTGTGTCTACAGGGAAAAAATTATTTGCAGTAGTTTGTAAAAAGGAAGAAAAAAACTTTCTGTTGTACCATTAGTGGCCTGCTTTCAAGTGCTGATGGGCTTGTCCCAGCAGCACAGCAAACATCGTGGTAGGTGTACTGGTCACTGCAAGCAGATCCCTGTCAGAATGAAACACCCTGCTCTCCTCAGATGGTCAAAGGGCACATCTCTCTCCACCAGCTGCAAGCCAGGGAGCAGGATGAAGACTGGTAAAGCCTTTCAGTTTCAAATTATTTTAGCAGCTGAACTGATGCCTCAAGAGGCTATCTGGAACAGAGGCTAGACAGTGTTAAAGGAGTAAAGTAGGTATTTATTAAAAGGCCTTCAAAGGATACACCTTGGGCAATACAAGAGCCTGGCTGTGGCTACACTCAAGATGGACCTAAGATAGATGACTGGTCATGAGTTTTCACACTTCTGTAAGTTTTGGTCCATTACATATTGGGGTTAATTGTCCAATTACAGCTCCAGGTTATGAAGTCCCATCCTCCCAGATTGCTCTCCTCCATTTGCTGTTGTTTATACTTTTTGGGCCTGAAGCTGCAATGGTGTCCTTGGTTCTCAGGCTGGAAAAGGATTGTTTTCTCTAACTAAACTGCGAAGAAAACTTGCTAACACTTTATATGAAGTTCAGAGTCACACACTAAGGCAGTACAGAATCTGAAAAATATGAAAGCTAAAACTGTAGGCATCAGAACAAGTGGTCTCAGTTAATGCTTGTAGTTGCCTTTTCTGCCAAATCCATAGAGCTTTTCCTCTTCCCAGCAAATCACCCCTCCACTTTTTGGGAACTGGATGTGAGTGGCCTTCCTCTGTGATTTATTTTTTTGGCCATGCAGCCAGTAAAACCAGCACAGCTTCCATAACTCACGTCTCTTAGTTACCAGGGATCAGGCTTTGCAGAGAAGAAGGAAACCTCACTGACAAACAGCAACGACAAGTGTCTGTGTGTACAAAGCCAAAGTCTCTGGCCAAAGAGCAGCTGGGGAGCACCCACAGCTGATACCTAAATATAGGTAATATATCTCCAGCTGTGTCCTGCTGCACTTGCAGCACTCATAATGGCATTCAGTGCACTCTTAAACTGACTCTGTGTACTGAGTCTGGGTAAGACAGGTCTGATAGAGATGGGAGTTTTGCTGGTGAACAGACTGGAATTCCCAGAGCAGCATCTCTTGGAAGCCAGGCTTGGTGATTCAAGAATCTGGCAAATTCTTGAGCTCCAGCTTGTTGCAGTGTAGCCTTGTTTGTTTGCATGGACATTGAGCTGGTGCTGTGCAGGGATGCCAGCTGCCAGTGAGGGTGTCAGGAGGCGGGTAGCTCTCTGCTCTCGTGGATTGAATTTGTGGCTCCACACAGCCCTGAAAGGGCTGACCTGCCTCTGACATCTCCCTCGTTGGCACAACACTTTCTCATCTGCACGTTTCGCCTGCAGTCAGGGCCCCAGTCACTTCATGAAGGATTTTCCCTACACCTAAACTGCAGAACCAAGAGCACTTGTCATCTCCTGCATTCCCATCTTGACTCTCTTTAGAAGAGACCTTGTATCATAGCATTTTTCCTCTAATTTCTCTGGAGGGCAAACACAGCTGCTTAGTAATAAGGGAGTCACACCTCATAACCCTTTTATAAAGTCAGCACACACTTGTCTTCATCCAGGTATAGCTGTATCATGCAATATCTTGATGGCCATCTGGCTGCAATCACTTTGCAGGGATGGATGGTGTATTTGGGGATGTGTCCTCAAGTGCACAGGGGTCAAGATGCTCAAATATCAGCTCTTTCTTTAAATGCTGACGTGCAGTCAGGAGGAGCAGTGTGCTGCTGGAATCGATATGTGCCTGTCATTATTCCCCCAGTGCACGGGGCCGTGACTCTTGTGCAGCCAGCACTCTGCAGAGATGTCCCAGCTGGACAGAGCTGAACTGTGGCAGCCAGAAGTCAACCAAGGCAGTGGTCTTGCCATTTGTGCCAATGTCAAATGTGTGCAGTTCAAGTCAGGGCTGTGTGGGTAGGAGGTGTCACTGTGTGTGTGTGCAGACACGGGAGCTCCCCATCAGAGCAGCCCTGGCACTGCTGTGCTGCCTGCTGCCTTGACAATCCTGGGGATTTGTGAGAGGGGAAGGAAGGACTTTAGCTTCTAAAGTCTGCCTCAGGAGGCTCTCCTGCACAGGTCTCTTGCCTCACACAACACATCCTGGGAGGACTACCGAGAGAGGAATAATTTTTTTTTGCCTTGTTCACTTTGTTCCACTTCTGATGGACATTGGTGTCACGTGCCATCCCTTGTGCTGTCAGGTACTTGCATTGCTCCTTGCAATCTGCCCAAGGAAAGGGGAAAAGGGAACATGAGCAGCTCCACCGAGACTTCCCACCCACTGAAGGAGCTGCCCAGAAATATGCTGCATCTGGCAGCCATAGCTTAAAGCACTGTGATGCTAATAATAATGTTACTTAAAGTATTTTAAAATACTTTTTTTTTGGCCTAGATTTATTGAAGGAAATAAAATTGAAACCATTTCAAGAAATGCATTTCGTGGCCTTCGTGACCTGACTCACCTGTAAGTTATTTAACACTTGATAGAGTAATTTCTACTTGAACAAAACTCTCCTGGGAGACCACTAGTTTTCCTGCTACACAGAAAACTTCTCTTCCCTCTGTGTCAGCTTTCTCCTGCTGTCAATCACATATAATGTGATAAATTAAGAACCTTCTATAAATTAAGAACCAGCCTTAGAACAATTCTTTCCTGGGCAGCACTGCCACATGTTGGGCTGCCTGTGTGCAGGCACAGCTGGGTCTGGGATGCCACTGGTACCCCCAGTGCTGTGCTGCTGCCGTCACCACCACCACACTATCTACCCATGATTAACATTCCTGCTTCTTTTCAGTGTGCTCAGTGATTGCTCTGTGGGTTACATTTGCACCTGGGCAAAAAAAAGACTTTAAATATTTTACTTTAATGTGAACTTCAAGCAATCTCCATTCTTGAATGAGTATAATTAATGCCTGTTCCTGGTAACTTCTAACAGTGCCAGTGGCTGGACAGTACCGGATAATTAACAACCTGTAAGTGAGCTCAGACTTGGTAAGAATTGCAAGAGATCGCAATGATATTAAGCTCTAACTTTATTTTCTAGTTCTTTGGCCAATAACCATCTCAAAGCTCTGCCAAGAGATGTCTTCAGTGATCTAGATTCTTTAATTGAACTGTAAGTAAAGATAATCTTTCTACTGCTTCTGTCACTCTTGCTCTCAGTTTTAGGTTCTGGATGTGTGGTGCTGTATCTGGTATCTACACAGAAAAAAAAGCATGTGTTTTTTTGTTCCAGCTTTTTTTTATTTTATAATTGTTTTCCTGATAGACTCTTCTAAAGTAACTGCTATTTTTTAAATCACTGTTGCTTCTTGTGGTGCTGTACGTATCTTGTGGTATTGTACTTCTTTCTGATGTCTCATGTAAACTGTGTTTTAGAGAAAGGGAGACAATGAATTTTAAAACGACAGTTTCTCTGAACATATTTCCCTATTACCATTACATATTCCCTGAGATTATTTTAGTACAAGGGATTAGTTAAAAAAAAATGAGCTTCTTTTCCTTGTTTCTGTGCAGTTGTAGGACATTGATGACATTCTGTCAGTATTTCCCTGTGAAACTAGTATTCCCCTATTTTTGGCCTGGCTCTTCCAACCAGCATTAGCAGGAGGGAGTAAAATTGACTCTACCTCAGCAGCAACTCAAAAAATATAAGTCTTACATCTGTATTTTACATCTGCAAAGCTGCTCTGGCAACCAGTGGTACTGGAACAGTTTAGTGAAGGAATGGGAATTATCTGTGTCAATGATATATAGTGCAAAGGAGGCCTGCAGCAGACAAGCTCAGTGTCAGGATGTATTACATTACAGTCCTCATCCTATGAAAACTTACCAAAAAAGTAACTTTACACATGAATCACAGGGCTCCATTACTATGATCGTATATAACCATAAACTCCAATGGTTTTTTGAAATGCTCAGTGAAAGAGAGCTCATAATAAATGAGTCCAATTTAAGAAACTTCCCTGTTTTCAGCTCAGAACAATTCAAGGATACTCAGATGTTTTGAAATTCAGCATGTCAAGGTGATGACAGTTCTGTAGTACTCATATTGCTATCAACCTTTTCAAATATGTTTATTTCTGTGTGTTTTTTAGAGATTTAAGGGGAAATAAATTTGAGTGTGACTGCAAAGCCAAGTGGTTGTTTTTGTGGTTAAAGATGACAAATTCCACAGTTTCTGATGTCCTGTGTATTGGTCCAGCAGAATATCAGGATAAGAAGTTAAATGATGTGACAAGTTTTGATTATGAATGCACCACTACAGGTATTCAGAATGTATATTTCTAAGCACACTACAAATGGTTAAATATCAGAAGTTTAGATGATACCCTTTTGCTTCTATTAGCATGACCTGGGGGGAGGAAAGGGTTACATACAAAGCACTTCTAAGAACTAGAACAAGTACAAAATCGGAAAATCATATTTCAAAGCCAAAGTATGTACTGAGTTTTTATTTGGATTAAGTGATAATGGGAGAAGAGCTCTGCCTATTCATATTCCAAAAGACTTGATTATGACTCAATTTGTGGCTTAATTTTCATTGCAGAATGCTTTCTATTATCTGGAATAAAGCCATATATTTATGGCAGATGAGATTCCCAAAATCTCTGTATTTCACAGAAAATAATGAAAATAAGTTCCAAAATGTGGCTATAGCTGTTATCTTTATTTGATAAATCATGATTTGTTAGCATCAAAGATGGTGGCAATAGTGCCAGAAGTTCTTCATGGAAGTCCATTAAGTTGAAGAGAAAAGTCCAATAATATTCTGACTACCGTCTTGCCTAGGATCTTGATTTTTTATGTTTTAAGGTAATGTGAAGCATGCTGAAGGGAGCGAAGAGAAATTTGCATGTGGTTATGCTTATATTTTATACCCAAACTGCTGCAGTTACCTATCTTTAAATGTAGTCACATCATATAACTGAAAATATCAGCTGCAGGTATTGTTTTTCATCTTTTTTGAATAGGATGTCAGTGCTCTGCCTTTTTTCTAGACAGTAATATCAAAGGTGTGCAAGTTCTCATTTGTCATCAAGTCAGTCATTATTATTAGAAGATAAGAGAAAAGGTGATTACTAGTAATGTAAAATGAAATTTCAGGAACAAGTATGAAAGGTGCTTTGATGGCAATATGTGAAGGCAAAGAGAATTAACTCAGAATTCAAAATTATGTCAGAGAAACAGCAGAGGTAACGTGCAATAACCTGCTGCATAAAAGGATGTCAAACACAGGAGAGCAATGAAGTTTAGAACAGCACCAAAGTTACATTTGCATCTGCCAAATCACCAAGACACAACAATGCAAAGTAAAAGTAGGCTTTATTTCACTGCAGTCTGGTTTAAGCAGTTGTATAGCACTAACAGTGCACAAGAGAAAGCCTTACCTGGTCCTCAAACCTATCCTAACCTACCTGGCCTCTGTCACCTTTTTGTACCTAGACACTGTAAAGTTGCTCCAGGCAAAATTCACCCTTAACATTGTCCCTTTGTCTGCTGTTTGCGAGATTATACGAAGCATAAATCTCATTTCCCATACTGCAGAGTTTTTGGGGACCTAAGGCATTCCATGGGGCAAGGATTGCCCAGCTGAATATTTGTTCAGATTCCCTCAGAGAAGCACTCCCATGGCACAGCATAGCTGTCCTACTCTGTTCTGTGCGACCTTGGTGGTCTGTGGTGTGGTGTCAGGCCATTGCTGCTTTCTCCTTCTCTGCCATTGCCTCCCCCACATCCAAAGGGAGTGTAAATACGCCCATATTCCTTCCTTGAGGACTGGTTAGTCACAGGCTTAGAATACATACTGTATTCTAAGTAATGCAATATACCCCATAGGTGCATTCTCCCTTCCCAGTCAGTGGTGGGCAGGGCTCTGAAAACCTCTTTCATTCATGTTAGTCTTTAGTATAGTATTTCCCTCCTTTGCCAGGTGGGATCAGACTTTCCATCATTTCTGGTCTCCAGTACTCTGTGTCGAGCATGACTGAATGCAGGATATGGTAACAAAGCAGTTTGTCTGGTAAAACATGTGTCTCATTGGCCCAGTCAGCTCATTGCATCAGTTGAACTGCTACAGTGGTAACAGGAGAGATGGAAAGAGGTGCTGCCAGATTTAGAATAAAAAGGCAAAACCCAAAATGCTCCTGTTGCTTCTTCACAGAGAAAGTGATTGACAGTATCAGTGACCTGTATTTTAACTCTTTTTGTGATAGCATCTGTGTTTCCCATTTCTCAGTGCTTGCATCATGGAAGCAGTTAAGCCATTTCACTTCATTTCTTGTCTTTCTTCCTCAACAGTCTGTGAGGGGGCTGTGCTGTGGCTGTGAGCACCACAGGGGAACATGTAACTCACTTTCAGAAGTCTGGAAAACAGATGGGCTTCCACAACCACTGGGAACAGGCCATGTGCATGCCTGGGACCTGCTTTGCCCAGACCTGCAGGCAGGGATCATCTCACTGAGCTTTGGAAGCTTTTTTCCCCCTTTCTTTACTTAGCTGGGATTGTCTTCTGGAGGTGATTTTCTCTTTCCCTTCTGTCTGGAAGGGAGGTGGTTTGCAAATTAATAGGTACTGCTCCATTCTTGCTCCTGTGCTGGAGATCTCCTGTACTGGGAGAAGGGAAAGGATGGTTAACACTCCGTGCTGGCACACCCAGGTCCTGGGTAGCCTCACCTGGAGCAGAAGTATCCACTGCAGGAAAGAAGGGATGTGAGGAGGATGGGACTGAATTGCAGGATACAGTTTTGGAGCAGCTGCACAAATAGACCATCACTTATATTTTTCCTTAGTGTCCTATAATGTTCCCTGCACTCTCCCCCTCTCCAGTGCTGGCATCAGTGCTCCTGTGTGCTGGGATCAGCCCAAGCAAGGGTTGCCAAAAGAAAAATCAGCCCAATAAAAGAGCTGGGTCCCTCACCCATGACACCATGATTCCAGTTCAACCACAGAGGGAGCAGAGGTGGAATAAGTGACTGGAGGACAGGGGGACACCCCCACTCTCAGCCAGCAGAAAACAGTGTGAAAACCACGTGTCTGGAGACAGGGAGAGCAAAACTGTGTATGGGGTGGGAGGGAGGGAGGGACAGCTCATGCAGCCAGCAGCACAGGGGAAAGCGTGGGCTGTGTCCTCTGCCCTCTCCTATCCAGGGGATCTGACTTCAAAGAGAAAGATAGTGGGAAAGGCCTCCTCCCAATCCTGTATTTGCTGTATTAGCTCTTTCTAGCATTACAGTAAGATGCCTAGAACTAAATCAAGCCCCCAAGGCCTAAATTTTTTGCAGCCCTGATGTGGCAGCAACTTTCACTCTGTAACCCTGTTCTACATTACGATTCCCAGCTGGTGCTAAAACCAACATTTATTGCTTTTTACTGATTACGAATTATTTCCCTACCCATTTTCAAATACAGACTGGTTTGTTTCAGTTCACAGATTCCCCCAAAGTGTTTCACAACTGTTCTGATTTGAAGACATGTCTTTTCAGGATTATTTTTTGGGGTATTTGTCCTCAATATTTTTATTTTCTGTGACTGTATCTGCTATTGCTCCATCCTTTAGCTACCTTTTATAACTGGTCAGTTACTTTTACTTTCTGCATATTTGGTGTCAGTTTTCCCCAGCCCTTTTAGTTTCCCAGTGAGAATGAAGATAACTTTCTTGTTAGCCTACCAGCATTTATGAACCAATCCCAAGCTATATTTATAACAGTCCCTCCAAGAATGAAGACTGTCATTTCTTTCACAGCTGTGGAACCTGCTCTGTTTTTTAATGGTAGTCATCTATCTTTATTCTCCACAAGTGTAACTCCTCAAGGGCAGGGCTTTCAACCATGCAGAAACAGAGGGTTCTTCATTCAGAAGCAATTATTTCATAATGCACCAAAATAAGGGATTTGAGTGAGGACTTAATTACCATTTCACCAAAATCCCTGGATGCTCAGGCCCTTCCAACATAGGAGTGTGTGGTGAAGGCATGTAGCAAATGGAGCTTAAAACAGAGCAGTGCCTGGTTCTGCACAGACATGCCATCACTGGGAAGATGCCTTTCACTTTCTACATATCTATATCCATACATTACTTCAGTGCAGGCCTCCTACCATATTTGAGACCCGAGTGCTTTGTCAGCTCTGCTACACCGTGTTTTTTTCCTGATAATAGAGATCTTGCACAGCTGTCTGGTCAAATGTCAAATTCAGACCCAAGTCTCCTCACTTTGCCCCAGACTGGCTTTGTGGTGACTGCTGACATACCCCAGGGTGAGTTTTCAAATTAAGTCTAAAAAGGCACTTAATTTTTGAGAAAAAAAGTCTTTAATTCTGGAGTTAGATTCCTAATCTCTACAGGTTGCTCTAATTTCTCAGTCTTATTGTCTAGGATAAGTTTTCCACTCGACAGTAATTTTCAGGTTGGTTGTATTTTATGCCTAAACTACATTATAATGCCCCATAAAACATTATGTTAACTGAGTTTTTGATTACACCATTTTGTCTATGGTCTAGGCAAAATGGGGTTATCCCCAGGCAAACTTCAGATATCATTTCACTTTCTGCCTGGTTTAGCATAACACAAATTGCTAGTGATTAAATTTGCATGACTTAAGAAGTTATTGGACTTCAGCTGGTAGTTGCTGTCTCTCAGCTTGAATGTGATTCTAGCAAGGCCATTTCACTTGACGGGAAAGCAACTTCCAGCTGTGGGGAAAGAGACTTCTCTCTCTATTTCACTGATAATATCCAGCCTAGATGGAAAATCTGAATTATTTCACTATTTACAAATTTTATCTCCTTGACAAATACATTTCCAGAGGACAGCTCATGATATCTAAAGCAGGAGACGCTTTCCATGTTGCTGCATGCCTAACATGAGCACTGATACTTCCATGATAGCATTATACAAAATCCAGAGTATTTCACTCATTTTTCAGTGTACATCATTCTAACCAGTGACCACTTACTCTGTGTTTCCAGAAAGGACGTATCCTAACTGTTATAAATGTATGTTTCCAGATTTTGTTGTCCACCAGATTTTGCCCTACCAGTCTGTTTCAGTGGATACGTTCAACTCAAAGAATGATGTGTTTGTAGCTATTGCACAGCCCAGCATGGAGAACTGCATGGTGCTGGAGTGGGATCACATTGAAATGAATTTCAGGAGTTACGACAATATTACAGGTATGTGAACACTAGGATTCCAGTCACTGATGAATTGCTGCTATTTCACAAGGATAAGATTTGTAGATGGGACCAGTTTGTTGGATTTTGTCCTGAATCTCTGTTGAATTTGGCTGATTGAAGTGAGTGATGTTTGGACATGAGTGACTCCATGGAGTAACATGTCTTGTTATCATATGCATATTTAACCCTAATGTAGCACACAAACTAGGCTTTTTTTGTCCAATCTTGTAAATTTTTCTGAAGGCACAAACACTTGCCATGAATGTCACACCATGGCCCAGCTTAGCATCCACTGCCTCAATCATACAGCAAGTTAAAGCAGAAGCTGAAGGAGCACTTGATTTTGCCAAAGTGCCTGCAAAACAGAATATAAAAAGAATCTATTGCATGTAGGAGGAAACAGGTCTGAAGGATGCTTTTAGGGTGAGCTGACCAAGAAGCCCATTGAAAACAACATAAATATTTAAGCTGTGATCATTACTTAAAGAGATGTGATGTAAAGCTTCAGCATCTACTTTCAGTTTACCAACACGCTCAATTAACATCTTGGCCAGACTACTGATCAAACAAAGAGCCTGTGTGGATGCCAGGTGATGTTCTAATGCTGATTTTCTAACTGTTCTGTCCCTAAACAACACTTGTGGTGCTCAGTCACACCATGATAGCAGAGGCAGAGTCTTCAAACCTGTTATCTGCTGCTTGATTTCCCAGATACTCCAAGCCAGAGGTTTTGAAGGCTCAGGAGCTAAATTATCAATGGAGGATCTTTTCCTCCTGTTCCTTGTTGTGTGTGATTGATTATTTTTTACCTTATATTTTGGGAGACATATAGTATGCTGTGTCCTCCTCTGGTCTTGACTTCTACAAAGACAGCAAGCACTTACCTCCTGAGATCAGCTGTATGTGTCACTAACAAAAGTTTACAAGAAGCTACTCCTCTGTCAGGAAATTTTGGAAATGAAAAATGTTGCTTTTTTAGGTTTCATTGTGTTTCGGTAGATCAGGGTAAAATATGTACCAGGGATGTAAACTGAGGAGTCAACAGCCCAGAGAGAGCTAGCTGCGCCCTAGAAAATCCCTGGAAATGAGAGTTTGACTCATTTGCAAAGATAGCAGCCTTCCAGGTGTATTTCAGCTTCCTCTGAATGACTAGATTAGGAGACATTTCTGCCAGGGACTTCCATCCTAGCTCCACACCCAGAGTTTGCTCCGGGAAGGTCTGAGCTTGAGCTCTGGACTCAGGTCTGTGAGCCTGAGATTCTTGCCAGGGGACACAGGCACAAAAAGAGCCTCCTGCAGAGCCTGACGAGTGTTTTGTAGAGCTCTGGAGCCAGCTCCACAGAGAAATTCACTACTTACCATATGCTTGGCATTTGGATATCTAAATTTAGCCCTTTACAACATGGGCTTATGGAGCTGAGCTAGCTGTTGGGGTTGCCTTTACAGTGAACATGAAGAGAAAAGTATTGCTGTCCTCTGCAGGAGACAGGAGACAGGTGAAAGCTCTGCTAGAGTTTGTGTTTTGACTAAGGTAGATCAGAAGGACGGATCAGCTCGACCATTCATGTCTGTACTGCAGATACCTTGCTGTCCTTGAGATGAAGTTACTCCCACCTCTCCTACTCTGGGAGGGGGGGCAGATCATCCCAGGCCAGCTCTGAAAGCCAAGGTAGGGGACCAGGAGGAGCCAGGATAAATCTCCTGTGGTGACTGACCAAAGATGCACTGGGGATCTTGTGCAGCTATAATTCTACTTAAACTGGGTGCTTCACAGACAAATTCCTCTCTGCTTCCCACAACATCTATTGTAATAGCCTCATTGTTATTTTTTTATGTGGTTCTTGTCTAGTGTAACTTGACATTTTCAAAACAGACCCTACCCTGATCTGATCTATCTGGCAACTGCAATATTCCTAAATATTTCTAGTTTAACAAGATCTCAAGAAAACCTAACACAAACAACAGAGTTAGATTTATCTTTTTCATGCTGCTGTCAGGTGATATATCCACAAGATGCATCAATATTTCTGGGTACATTGGCAAAAAGCTGACTCTAACCCTTCTGGAACAAGAAAAATATATTATATTTCATTCTTCTAGTTAAGATGGGAAGATAGACATTACAAGAATAAGAGGATTTCGGATATCTGATGAACAGCAAGATAAAAACTCCTGTCATTTTTAAATAATAAAATTTAGCTTAAATAATTGTTTTGTATACTAGGGACCATGTGTTTGAAAAAAGAAATAAAAAGTGTTTTGCATAAAAAGGAATTAGCATTTTATGGTACATCATACTTGCAGACATTGCAGGGTGGGACAAGTCATCTCTCCAGTTATTGGGAAGCAAAAAGCTTGAAAAGGTGCTTTGGTGGCAAGTAGCAGAAGACAAAATTATGAGATGGTGCAGGTTTTAAAGAGGGGAGGGGTGATTTGGTAGTGTCTGTGGTATAAAGGGTGGTTTGTGCTGTGCTAATACATGTGTTGTTTTGTTTTCTTTCTTTGGGCAATAGGTCAGTCTATAGTGGGATGTAAAGCCATTCTTGTTGGTGACCAAGTCTTTGTGGTGGTGGCACAGCTCTTCGGTGGCTCACACATCTACAAGTTTGATGAGAGCTGGACGAAGTTTGTCAAATTCCAGGATATTGAAGTATCTCGCATTTCCAAGCCAAATGATATAGAACTTTTTGAGATAGACAGCGAAATGTTTTTTGTCATAGCAGATAGTTCTAAAGCAGGTTTGTCTACAGTGTATAAGTGGAATAACAAAGGATTTTATTCATATCAGTCTCTTCACGAGTGGTTCAGGGACACGGATGCTGAGTTTCTCAATATAGATGGGAAATCACATTTAATTCTCTCTAGCCGTGCCCAGGTGCCCATCATACTCCAGTGGAACAAAGCCTCCAAAAAGTTTGTCCCACACAGTGAAATCCCCAACATGGAAGATGTCTTGGCTGTGAAGAGTTTCAGGATGCAAGATGACCTTTACATCACACTCACGAGATTCATTGGTGACTCCAGAGTTATGAAATGGAATAGCAAACAGTTTGTGGAGATACAGGCTCTTCCATCCCGAGGAGCCATGACGCTGCAGCCTTTCTCCTTCAAGAACAATTATTACCTAGCCTTGGGAAGTGACTATACCTTCTCCCAGATTTACCAGTGGGATGGTGAAAAGAAGATATTCAGATTATTTAAAGAAATCTATGTGCAAGCACCACGGTCTTTCACAGCTGTGTCAACAGATCGAAGAGATTTTTTCTTTGCCTCTAGTTTTAAAGGAAACACTCAAATATTTGAACATGTCACCATTGACTTGAGTTTATGAAAAGCTGGTGGAATGAAATTTATGTAGAATGACATTTATACACAAACAAAACAAAAAGAGACCTTTCCAAAAACAGGGTGCACCTATGGCGTATGATGACATTTTCTGAACTTTTCAAACTTGCATATTAATCAGGGACTGCATTTACTTGGTTACTGCATGACATGTCCATTTTATCCTTTTTCAAAGACATCTCATAATCTGCAGTTGTTCAAAGAGGAGCGCAGTGCATTAGAATTAATGTTGACATCTAAGAAAATAATCTAAATTTTATCCAGAAAACCATCTTGAGTTGAACATCTCATAAAGAAAGTGAAGAGTGAGCCATACAAAGCGTAAAAAATATCTTAACTGCTTAACTAATGTTTTAATAGTGTAAGTTTTAATATTGGAGCCAGTTCATCATGGTTGCTGATTAATTGCAAAAGCAAACAGGAACATTCCAGAATACACAGAGTTCTCTCTTCAAAATCTTTCTTTCTGGTTCACAGTAAATCCAAGACATCATTATAATTCATTGCAGACTGAAGGGAGAGTCAAAATCTGTCGCCATTTTTCTTCCATTATTCACTTTTTTTCAGCAACAAATTGTGCATAACAAGTAGCCCAGCCCAAAGTAAATGGGTAGCCAGGAAGAATGTGTCCCTTCAGGACTGTGAGATCTTAACAAGTTAACACAGACAGAAAATACCAGAGGTCTGCATAATGCCGTGAAAAAATCAACTACGAATCCTACCCACTCCCTGTTTTAATAGGTATTCCAGAAATCCATTCCATTTTGCCCTAATTCATACTTTCCCTGGTGATTCCCAGTAGATTCTGGGTGTTTAATGCGTTATTATTTTGTGAACTGTCATTCTAGAAGACAGCTTAAGCTTTGCCTGAAACAGGTGTAGACATTGATGCTCCGTGTTGTAGCACCTCACTGGAGGTGATTTACTGCCTAGTGTTTCTCCCCCAGCAGAGCAATAAATTCAGGTTTGGGACATCAAAGCTGTGTTTGGGAAATCTTCCTTCTGGCTCAAGTCTAACTGTGACTTCAGTATCGCCAAGTCCTCTGAAACCAAGTTGTTGGAGCTGTTTCAGACTAGAGCTAATCCTGCCTCCAAGAAGGATTTCCGCTGGGTGAGTCCAGGTTGCCAATCCATTGAAGGTTAAAGAGGAGGATGTGGACAGACTGTGCTTCATTGGTGTTTTGGGTGGTTACAGACCAAGGCATTCAGTCATCCTAGATAGGCCAATCCTGGCGCACAGAACCTCTCTCAGGGTAACAGCAAGGGACTGCTGTTCTGGAAAGGCTCTTTGCCACCCTTACTCAACAAAATTGTGTATCAGAGCTCTTGTTTGTTCTCTTAAATAACATATTTCTTCAAGTTTCCCTACCACTTAGTCTACTAGGCTGTTTTATCATGTCTTGCTGCTGCACCGCTGCCTTGGATAATAGGGAGGCTTTGCATAAAGCAGGAACAAAGGAAACTGTCCTTTATTCCTTCATACTTAGGCCTATCTCACCATCCTTCTGCTGAGTGAGTTTCACATTTTTCCCCTGGACATGTGAAACATGGCCTATGATCACAAACAGGGATGTTCTCATAGGCTTTCTGATATCCAGGGTGTGAAGTGTGCTGCAGAAGAGGATTATGTGTAAGGACTCCTGTGAGCAGTCATAACCTACCGGTGACCTGGCATATCACAGTCCTCCCCAACTTTCGCCTCTCTGCTATGAAATGAAATTATTACTGGCTTGTCAGAGACATAACTCATTCTGATTTTCAATTATGTGTGAGGGATTTTTTTTTCCTACAAAGTTGTTCAACCTGGCTTTGTTTTAACTACTATTGGCAACCTGGCCCATCTCTGAAATACTGAGTGCTGCCCTCTGAATCCCAATGTGGTGTCAGTCCCGTGGTTCAGTCAAGACCAGTAGATGCAAACCAACACTGCAATAGGGTTTAGCAATACCTCTCCTAGGATTAAGCCAACAAATCTGACGAAACAAAGAGATTCATGTCTGCCAGTGAATGCATCTTCTTACCATGTTACCAGTTTACTTTAAAAGTGGATATGGCTGGCAAGCAACGTTTATTTAGCCTAAGGGAAAGCATTTTGTATTGCTTTTCTGTCAAGCATGCAAGTTTCACTACAGTTAGACATTCTGATGAAGGTGGCATTTCTCAGTGCACCAGAACTTTCTTTTACGGCTTGACTGTGCGTTCTAGTCACTCAGGAACGGGCATCAGTCAGAGTGAAAAGCTAGTTTAGAGAAAATGGATCCTTGAAGAGGATGCTGGAAAAAGGCTTGTGTATTGAATACCAGGAGATTGTACTGTTTCAAGAGCCAAGGGGATTTTGAGACTTGGCTATCAAGTTGAATTAAATTAAAACGGTCTCTGCAGAGGCAGGCTTAATAAAGAGGATAAAGTGATCCACAGGAGTCTAGCTCATTCACATGGGACCAGAAGAAGAGAGTGAAGGAAATGAATTCTGCAGGCAGGCTGCCGCTTCTGTTGAGTGGCTGTGTTGGTCAGAAAGCCCAGCTCAGCATCCCTCCCAGCTTCAGGAGGAGCTGCAGTCAGATACTGGCCTGCCTGTTCTGCTGAGCTCATGCACGGGAGGGTAAAGCAGCTAAGAGGGAGGACGAAAAGCACCAGCTGATTAAGAAAAGGTTATGGTACTTTTCACAGGATTAAACAAAGTCAAGTTCTCAAAAGGAGTCTTCTTCTGCTCTTCCTGCTCCCAAGGAAAAGCTGCAGGATACAGGCAGAAAAACAGAAATCACTAATCATTAAAAATACTTTCTGCCTTTCCAAATGCAACCACAGGTTTGTATCTATGGCCTATATTCTGTAGCAGAAATTGTTTTGAATAGTAAATAAAATATGCACATCCATAGTTCATTGAAATGTTATACCATCAGGACAGTGAAAAAGGATAACAGAACATGCCACTGATAATTTTTAATGTATTCTAAAGTACATAAATCAATGTAAAGATCATTAGTTTATATAAGCATTGATTTAATATACACTAGCTACAGCAGGAGCATTTTAAAGTTGTATATACATTGAGCTTTTTTTAGTAAAGAGGAGCTGATGCAACCTATGCTACTGACATGTATGTGTACTCTTTCAATATCTGAATAAAATGTAGTTAACGTGACTAATAGTGGTGTGTCACACGTGTTAAAATACCCATGTTCTGAGGATCCACGCTGCCAGAGGAATAAGCAGGGTGGGCAAATGGGTCCCTGTCTATTTATGATTGAATTTGGCTTTTGACAAGGTGGAGAAAGCCATACTTAGATTAGTTAAATCTTTCTTCTGTGCCTGAGATAGTTCGGACCTCCAGGGTTTTGCTCTTCCCTGATTTTCCCCTTCACTCTTTCCTTACACCCCATCTAGTGTTAGCAAGTAAGTAACGCAGCTATTGCTGCAAGTTTTGCTCGTGATCTCAGTTCTTTCTTACCACAAAGTAAAGAGATCTTGATTTTCAAAATAATTTTTAAAAATACTGAAGATACTTAAGTGGATTTCTTACATGCTGAGTAAATAGGAAACAAGCCCTAAAATTACTTCCAAGGCTTTCAGATCTTTCTCTGGGGTCTCTAAAGATTTGTTAAATTTTACCGAATCATTGACATTTAGTCTGAAATTGAAAAAAAAATAAATCTATCAGAAGTGAATACACTTTATTTAAAGCAATCCTTGAGCATTGTCCACTGATCCTGCTAGTCACTAGGACGGGGTAATTCTTTTGTTTCCTCTTAGTTCTTCAGAAATAGCACAACTCTCTGTAACTAATTATAGGCTTGTGCAATCAAAGACATGTCTGACATGCCATAATGGGATGCAATTGCTGGGATCATTGCTTTTCTTTTGGGTATTCTACCTTTTTATGAGTCAGCAGCCCTTGTGGTGTGGTTCACTGAAACTCCATCATAGCAAACATCAGCTGCAAATCAGCACTGTTTCCCCATCTACCTTCCTGTGCTTTCTTTGCCCTTGCTAGGTAAACATTTTTTTTCCACCCATTACCACATTCTTCAAATCTTCCTTGGAAAGTATCTATAACTCCTTGAAAGTCATAGCAAGATGCCAAGAGAAAAGCATTCCTAATGAGCAATGCAGGATGGTCACTCCTCTGCAAATTTCTAGGGGAAGACAGAGCAGGGTATTTTTGAAAGGTCAAGCTAAAGGCAGATGTGCAAGAACAGCTGTAAGAGTCCCAGTCATCCCCTCAGTCCCACTCACTCTTGGCCCAGTGAGATGAGCTGCTATCACTGCTCCCTCTTGGCAGCACTGCTCACAGCCAGGCATTACTGAGACTTCTTTTTCACTGCCTATCTCAGTTGCAATGGAGCCGAGCTCTTAACACTGGTTGGGTTTGGTTTTTTACTTCCTAGCAAGCCAGGCACTTGACAACTCTTGCATTCCCCATACAGTCAGCTTCCTTTATGAGAAACTGCAGGCTTGACGATGTAATGGACTTCAAAACTGACCTTCGGAATTGACAAAACCAGCTGGCCACATGATGTTAGATCTCCCACAAAATAAGAGACTGATACTGTGAAAGCAGTTCAAATAGCAACCACAAAAACCTAATCTATCCCACAGTACCCATTCCCCCAAAAACCATTGCCATTCTTGCCTCAGAATTGTGTGATGAGGAGTCCAACATGCCCACCATTAGCAGTGACATCTTCAACTACAGGGCTCAGAGCCCTGTCCAAACTGGCCTTGAATGTTTCCAAAGATGGGGCATCCATCACATCTCTGGGCAACCTGTTCCAGTGTTACACCACCCTTATTTTAAAAAATTTATTCCACCTACTCTGAGTTCATGCTCTTTTAGTTTAAGTCCATTACCCCTTGTCCTGTTGCTACAGGCCCTACCAAGAAGTCTGTCCCAATCTTTCTTATAGGTCTCCTCTAAGTGCTGAAAGGACACAGTGAGGTCTCCCCAGAGCCTTCTCTTCTCCAGGCTGAGTAACACCAACTCTCTCATTGTCTTCACAGGAGACGTGCTCCAGCCCTCTGATCATTTTTGTGGCCCTCCTTTGTATTTGCTCCAATAGGTCAATGTCCTAACCGTGCTGGGAACCACAGAGCTGGTAGGGTCTCACCAGAGCAGAGTGGGGACAGACAGTCACTCTCTCACCCTGCTGGCCACATTACTTTTGATGCAGCCCAGGATGTAGTTTGTTTTCTAGGCTTCAAACACATGCTATTGGCTTATGTACAGCTTTTCAACCTCCAGTGACTCCAAGTCCTTCTCTGAAGGGGTGGTCTCAATCCCTTCATCCTCCAGCCTGTATTGATTCTGGGTGTTGCCAAGACCCAGGTGCAGCACCTCGCACTGGGTGTTGAACCTCATGGGATTTCCTTGAGCCTGCATCTTGAGCTTGTCCAGATCCCTCTGCATAACATCTGTTATGTCAACAGCACCACTCAGCTTGGTGTGGTTGGCAAATTTCCTGAGGATGCACTTGATTGCTTTACCTATGTCATTAATGAAGATATTAAATTGTACTTGTCCCAATATAGGCTTCTGAGGGACACCACTTCTCACTGATCTCCATCCAGACATTGAGCCATTGTCCACAACCTTTTGGATGTGATCATACAACTGATTCCTCATCCACCAAACAGTCTACTCATCAAATCCATCTCCCTTCAATTTAGAGAGAAGGATGTAGTAGGAAACCACATCAAGGCCTTTACAGAGGCCCAGATGGCAGCTGTAGCTCTTCCTTTGGATGTTGACACAGCTGCTCCATCAAGGCCACTAGGGGGTCTTGGAAAGATTGGATGAGAAATTTCCATAGGCATCTCCCTATTCCAGTTTTGCCATGTCAGTGAAGTAGCCTAGGTTTAAATTGGTGGAAAGCAAGGAAAGCAGGTGCCAGAAGTTTAATATAAGTAATATTGAAGTAGAGATTAGGAAACTAGAGATGGTGAGGCTGTAGACAAATGTTTAGTTACTTTGAGGGAAACAAATCACATTTTCTGAGCACAGAGATAAATCAATGTCAGATCAGGGAATGTAAGAGAATAAAAAATATCTTTCTAAATAAAGGAAAGGAATAGGAGTGACGGCATATGAAGTGTGAGTTTACTTAA
This sequence comes from Rhabdornis inornatus, assembly GCA_013397075.1. Classification (NCBI taxonomy): domain Eukaryota; kingdom Metazoa; phylum Chordata; class Aves; order Passeriformes; family Rhabdornithidae; genus Rhabdornis; species Rhabdornis inornatus. The sequence continues at coordinate 502,894 of VWZS01008404.1, read as the reverse complement.
TTGCCGTGTAGAGAAAGTTATAAGTGCCTTTCCAAGGTCACTCAGAGAATGCAATCCACATCATTTTCCTTTCAAGAGTCACCCTAGTTTATGCTTAATTAAACTATGCAAGCTCTGCACACTCTAGAAAATGCCCTTTTTATTACATTGTAGGCAATTTGCATTTCTGAAGGGCATTTGGGAGCCATGACATCACCAGAATGAAGGGCTTCTGGTAGCATTCCTCCCATTTTTATTCATTTGTAAGTGTTGACTTCTATTCCAAAGTTCATTTCTATTTCCTGCTTGGACATTAGCACTGGATTGTACAAGAATGCTCATTTTCCAACTTTAGTGGCTGCTTCAGTTCTTCTGACTCAGCAGCCCCTTGGAGCTGACTCATCCTCCAGTTGCAGGTGTGACCTGACAGTTAATTCTTCATTTTAGTCCCATGAATGAAAGGCCAAGGGGTCAAGAAAGCACTCACCATCCAAAGCTGGTAGGGTCAATGTGGATGGAGCCTGGGCTGGCACATGAACAGAGAGCTGCATATAGATTAATCTCTCTCTTCTGCTTCTTTCTTCTCGGTCCTACCAGTATGGAAAAAAGTTTTTCCAAAGTTTTATGGAAAACAATTAGAAGAGGGTGGTGTAGGTTTACTTGGGATGCTTCTGAGAGGAAGCTAGAAATAGGCAGAGGAAACAGAAGTTACCTCAGCAATCCTGGTTAATCTGCCTGCTATTTGTTAGCAAACTCTGAAGCCCAGGGGTCTCCTTGGATCCCCATCTTCTCCTGGCTCCTGCTGACAGCATTTTCTAACTCTGCTTTGTGTCATTAGCATCTGGGGAGAAAACTGCAGGCCTTTCATTTCAGAGGAAGGCTCATTACAATTATCTGTGCCTCTGTCACCTCAGGGTCTGATTATGGTGCTTGGGTTGCACCTTGCAATCGTTACAATTAAGACTTAATGAAGTGAGTAACTACAGAGTCCTGCAGTTACTCCCCACAAACTTACTGCAGCTACCTCTATCTGAGGAATATCTACCACTCAATTTTTATGATTTGTGATATTTAGCGCTTGCCCTATAAATTCCCACACTGCTGGGACTGTGAAAGCCTGGCCAGCTCTCCTTCTCTGTCACAAAAGCAGACTGGATGAACTTGGAGTGTATTGCTGGCTGAAGATGGGTGCAGGTAGAATTAAAAAAAACCACCAAACAACATTCACTGCTTTTTGAGCTGGAAAATTATAAAGAAATCCTGGATGACAACTGTGTGGAGAGGGCTGTGCTCATATCCATGCTGAATTCCACTCCATATGATAGAGCAGGTACAGAGGTGCAGGCAGCTGGTGTTCCTGAGCCAGCCCACTCCAGCATTGCAGGACACACATGGCTTTCACATGGTTTGTTCCAATGTGTGTTGAAGATGTACCTGACCTAAGTCAAGAGAATAAAGTGAAATACAGAACAAACTGACACTTTAATACCTTTCTGCCACCCTTTGATTAAAACAGAATGCACCTATGTGCAGGCACACTTGCCAATCCTGTGCTGCCTTGCTAGTAACAAATAGTGATTGGTCCGTTTGCTTTTCTCAGACATGGTTGAAGACAGACTTAGGAGTAAAATGAAAGGTAATAGAGAATTTATATTCTTTCAATTTTCTTTCTTTGCCTCTGTCTTCATAATTGCTGGGAGATTATTATGTCTGAATCATCAGACTTGAAGAACCATATGCCATTTCCCCTTAAATGACAGCTGAGATATTTATCTTTATTGTTGTAGGGTGTCTGGTAGCAACATCTGCAGGTCAGCTGAGGATAATTTGTCTTTTGATATTTTTGATAGACTACTATCAATGAGGGCCAGCTGGAGCCAATCATGGCCCTTTGGTGTGATGGGCAGAGAACAAAGGAGTTCTTATAGCTTGGCACCAGTTACTTGCTGATGTGCTAACAGCTGTAGGGGAAGAAGGGATGAGAATTACCGTCTGAATTTCGGAGTTTATGAAGGTGCTGAAACTTCAAGGCTGACAAATGGAGCTGTACATGTCTTTGTCATCTGGCCATAGGCACCGGGCCTTTTCACAGAGATCCACTTCAGTGAGCACAGAGAGGGAAGTTTCCATTTGCAGTATGTGGACTGTAGAGAGAGCTGTGCAAATCAAGAAGAGCTCTCTGCAGTGAGAAATGTTGCACATTTGCTGCAGTCATCAGTAGAGGCACACTAGATTCCCTAGGAAAAAATGCAGGAATGTTCACATTTTCAGCTGCTATTCAATTCCTTACGGGCGCTGTCTTTAGTGTTTGCTTTACTGAGACTCCTCTCCAGGTTTTAGTCAGTGAGCTGAATATTAATTTTGTCTTCTACTTTTATTGTCCATGTTGGTCAGACCTGTGATAGAAAGGATCATCAGAGACAAGGCATTGTATAGATTAAATCAATTCCATGTAATTTGCAGCACCAAAGTGTTCCTAAATATAGACCTAGCTTAGTGACCTTAGTGAATGTCAGCAGTCAGTTAAGTCACCACTCAGCACTGACACTGGAGCTATTTAGGAAGTAATGAGTTGGCACAGCACACTAACTTCTGGAATGACTGGGAGCTTGCTGAAGTCTGATGCATGCCCCATGTAGTGGTATAGTTTAGCAAAGAGGGTGAGTCACTTCTGCTCCCAAGTGCAGCCCAAGGCACAAAGTTTGTCTTCACTAGAAACATCTCAGGCCCATCTATGGGTACCCTGCTGTACTTCACTTGTCCACACTGACAGGTAGCTCAGGATTAAGCTGAGCCCTTTAAGCTGAAGAACACCAGCTATCTGTAGTTATCCATGAACGCTGACACTCAGGTAAACACTATAGAAATTATCTAGAGTAATAACAACTGTGACAAAATGCTTTTTCACAAGCTGTTTGATCTGAGGTAACTCATGAGTTGCTGACAGTTGTCTCCCCACGGATGGGCTAAGGAGAATGCTTATTGGGCCCTCTATTATTCGTAACAGCATGGGTGATAGGAAAGCCCAACCCTACCCAATCCCAAGGAGAGACAGGGTCTGGATCTGAGTCCTGGTGCTCCCCAGAGCCCACACTTGGAAATGAGAACAGATAAGCAACCCCCTTTCCTTCTTGGAAGTGATGGGTGGTTATTTGACACAGGCAGCATCTGAGGTAGCCCAGGTCTTTAGGGAAAAGACAGAATGCTATAAGCAGTGGATGTAAATTCTTCCAAGCAACAGAAAATTGGAATGGGAGCTCCTTGGGGAGCAGCTCCTCCCACCTGGGGAGGGCACCAGCATGTGGCAACCACTCCTCTAGCTTATTATGTACAAAGCAAATGTCAGTCAGAAATCCCTGATTTATATGAACAATTCAGCAAGATAAACTGGAAAGAAAATTGTTCCAGTTGGTGCAAACCCCAAGGGATGGGGTTTGGGCCTTCTCTTCCTTTACTTGGTAAAACCTGTCAATTGTCACCAGGGCACTGCACAAACCATACAAACCATTTCGTGTGGGAAAGCAGATGCCCAGATGGTCACAGCACCTTGCTACACTCCCTGCATTTTGCAGCATGATCTTGAGTAGGTACTCAAATGTACTGTAATGAATGCCTCAACCCTCCAGTTATAGGCATGACCTCCAGCAGGAATCAATCCTGCATAATTCTGTATTTTGTTCATGCTCTCAAATCAAAATACAGCTTCAGTCTGAGGTAGCTTCTGAGCAAGACAGACTACTTCTTTCACAGAGTTTGTTCTCTAGTGCCAACAAATCAAATCTGAATGTGCTCAGTTTAAATATATTTTCAGAAAAATTCACTGTTGGATACATCCTATTACACAAGTGTCTGAAAATCAAAGGAAAAACGATTAGGAAAGGATTCTATCTTCTGTTTTTTTACTGTTTCTTCTCTCTCTGAAATCTTTCACATGCAGATGTTGATGGTTTGTCAAGCACACAAAAAACAGCTCAGTTTCTGCAGATGCAAGGAAATAGAATATCTAAAGAAATTGCAAAGAGTAGAAGCAAATGAAAGATCTTTTTCAATAACATGCAGGGTTATGGAAAACAAAGATATTCATGAACCCTCTAAAACTGAATGCAAAGCAGTGAGATTGTATTTACTCTAAAAAGAGCTTTCTTTTGTCTCTTTGTATTTAACCCCAAATTATTTATGTTGTCTCCCATGGTACCAAATCCAATCCTTTGGAAACATATTTGCCTTTTACAAGTAATACCCATCACAATAAAACATATGACATTTGCTGTCAAGACCTGTATGGGTGTTATAGATGGAAATTGAAGGTAAAAAACAGCTGGTTTATTATACCATGAGTTCAGCACACCAAACTACTTAACCTCTTGTCTCTAGTCTTTCACTCTTCAGGTCAGCACACATTTGAAGTGTGGCCAAGATTACATATTCCTTTTGCATGGACTAGAGCTTGTCCAGTAGTGACCTCTGTGCTTAGTTCAAGTCTGGACTAAAAAATGAAATCCTAGCATGTTGCTAGGGATTTCTGCGTCATCTTTTTTGGCTACCTACTGAGAAAAAACATGCAGGTAGTGATTACTAACAGGTTGTTAAATGCCTTTCAAGAAATGGCATGAAAGAACAACTTCAGCTGGTGCACACTGTGGTTGGTTTTCTTCCAGGCTGATGGTTAGGTATGTAAGACAAACACCAAAAGCAACACGTTTGATCCATGTGATTGCAGCACTGCTGGGGACCAACAGGAATGGGAGACCAAGGAAATTTGCCCACTCGACAGGGGTTCATGACTGTGGCGAAGTATTGTAAACACAGCACTTCTGGATTTATTAGATCCTCAGGTCTCCATGCTGCACATGTGTTTTTGGGCTGGGAATCATTGCACTGCGCACTGACAAAGGTCTGCCACTGTGCTTCAGTGACTGTAAATTTGGTGTCCTTGGCTAAAAATTCAGAAGTAAAGAAGAAGAAGTCCTCTTTTTCGCTTTCTGACTTTTTGGAATGAAAATATTATTTCAAAGATCTTTCTTTCCCTAGTTCTCAATTCCTCTGTAGACACCTGGGACTTATAATAAGCAAGATAGGCTCACAAGCAGCTCAGGTAGTGGAGGGAGCCCTGTTCTGGAGACAGAGGTAGTTTCTAACCAGGCAGACCACATATCGTGCTAAACCATCTCTGCTGCTCTCTTGATGCAGCCTAGGCCCAGAGACAGGGTGGAGTAACCATGCAGACATGTACCACTGCTGAGATGGGGCTGGCTGGGGAGGACAGCAGGGCTGGACTTCAGTGAGTTCTCAGCTGTTTAACTTCCTAATAAATTGCATAATTATGGTAGGTCAGAAGTGACTTGAGGGCTCTTCGAGTGAGAAACAGACCTGCAAATACCAAAGGACTACTGCTACAAATTGTGAGTGGGTGGGAAGAGAGTGTCCAAAGAGCTATCGTCTACATGGATGAGAAGGAATCTAAATCACCTGCCAAAGAGGTGGAATGGATGTTTTGCTCTTTATTTGTACATGCTTTCCTGCTGTCTTCTGAGCTTCTGACTGCATTCCCTTCTGTCAAGCAAGATATTCCTCTTTGTAAACGGCTTCAGAGAATACAGTCAGACGTTTTGGACAAATGCGTGCATTCAGTCTTCTGGGGTTTCAGGACACAGAAACCATTCTATTACTCATTTGGTTGCTCTAAATACCCCAAACCATAGCAGTCTGACAGCATGGCAGTGTAGTCAAATATTCCCAAAACAGTAGTGGAATACACAGTATATGCTGTGAAAACCTTTGCACAGTTCAGGCACTGCATATTTCCACGTGAGACTTAACATCTTACCCCATCGTGTGGTTGAGGATAATGGCAATTTGAGACAATGTTTTCCAGCACTTTCTCTTCTGGTACTGCTATGGAGTTCCGAGAGGGCTTTTCATTCTGAACCCTGCATAATCTATGGCCCCAGTACTGCAAGAAAAATACACTTAAGAAAACCAAAAAACAATAAACATTGGACTTTCCCCCCTGTGATTTTCCTCACTATTGGTCTAGTTTATCCTTCCAAAGACCACCCATTTATTTCCTCCTGGCTGTTAGAGCTCCTTTTCTCTCTTATATATATGTAAGCTCTTCCTATAGCTCTTTCACGCTACAACTGGTATGGACAGCTAAGATGAAAGAAAGAAAAAATGAATGGAAAAAGATGAAAGACCTCTACCAGGAACCTCTTGCAAAAGGAAATTTGAGATATCTCTGTGGTGTGAGGGTAAGATGGTGTTTTGAGAGGTCTTCCTGTCTTTGTCTTTACTGTCTGTCAGACAGACAATAGCAGAACTAAAGTGTTAGTCTGAGATCGTTTCTGGGACAAATTCCTCAACCCTTTATGGGGTGGTAGCATTCAAATGGGGCTGACTTTTCCCAGTCTCTGCCAGCCCCATTTGAATGGGAACCTCTCATCCCATTCCCAACAGCAGGCTGAACCACATGAGCATTTTTTCAGCAAAGTAACCCCCATGGGCACTTCTTGCCCCCTCTGTGTTGATTTGATCAATAGGATGGTCTGAGCAACATCATCTTCTCAGAGCACTGAGACATCAGGACACCTGACGTCACTGAGAGGGTGCAATGGCTGCTCTCCAAACCCTGCAGCAGGGAGCACTAGGGCATAGAAGCTGACTTACAGAATTGTCCTCACATGCAATGACAAAGGAAGCAGGGACATCGGTCACAAAGAGACCAGGGCTTTGACAGTGACAGCTGATGATCTACAGCAGCTGCATTTGGTTGCAGTCAGTTCATGCTACACTTCAGATGTTTATGTGTCTTTCTGGGATTTTTTCTCTTTTATCATATCCACAGAATTATGCACATTGTTCCAGTTGCTGTGTATATTCCAGCCTGAGAAATTGTTCTCTTTCAAATCCCTGGTGGCCTTCTAAAGCCCCAAAACAAGCTGCAAGGATTAATTCCTCCCTAGATAAGATTTTCCTAAACCCTAACAGATAATTTGTTTGAAGTTTAATTTTAGTCTGTTATTACACACACGGGCCTTATCTTCATTCAGAGTTGTTAGCAAAATTAAACAAGCCTCTGCAAACAGGAAAGGGAAGCATGAAAGAACCCTAGCACATAATAAGTGACACTCAGAGTTAAAGGCACTAATGGTAGGCTTATGTAGTGCTGGCAAGTCTGAGCCCTCAAGGGACTGGTGATTTGTTGTGTTCTTCATGACCCATGAACCAGGGGTACATCCTCCCCTCTGGGATCTCATGATGCTCAAGCCACCTCTGCCATGGTCCATGATAGGGCACCTAAGCCCTGCCCCTCCTTCTAGTTAACAGGATGCCTCACTCCATGGTTTCCCACCTCTTGCCCTTTTCCCTACATTGCAGCAGCTGTGGGTTTGCTCTCTTAGATGCTGAAGAAATTACAGCAGCTGTGCTCAGTGGAACAAAAAGAAGAAAATCAAGGCCACATCACGTCTTGTGTAATCCATTGAAATGTTCACTGGACCACCGGTCCCACTGATTGAAGTCTATCCTAACTGCTTTGCACAGTGGATCCATATCCCCAGCAGGCTGAGCTCTTCTCTTCTATCCATCATGAAAAGAAGGCCAGGGCAGAAGATTGTCTCCCTATTGTACCACTCTGTAAATAGGATTTGGACCCTCAGTCTCAAGGTATAGGAGGTTGTCAGAACATGTTAGCACTGCAGTGTAGTCCTGATTAGGGTGATGTTTAAGGGAATATCTAGACAGCTGCCACATTTGTGCTATTTCACCTCAGTCAACAATGTCTGAACCAGAGCTCAGCTGAGAATGTTGTACTTCGTATAAAGTCTTGTCATTACAAAAAGCAAGACTCTTCAGGAAGTGCTCTGGAAGTCTCCCTTCTCCAACAGCAGTTGTATAAAAATTCCAGATCTAGAAAAGAGAAAAGGGAATACTATTACTAGTGACTTTAACCAGCCTAGAAGAGAAGTAATGCTGCTGGTCTCTGCCTTTAAATCAGTTTCTTTCTTCTTTAGCACTGCTGTGACCACCCAGGTCTCTCTAGAGAATACATGAGTAATTCTGCTGCACTGGAGCTGAAAGGGATACTTGGAGGTCTTCCACTTAGGCATATGATTAGGCCTCAGGACAGGATGCTGAACACCTGAGTTGCATTTTCTACTCTTCCCCAAGTCCATAGGTCCATGACCAAGTCACTTAGGGCTAGACTGAGAGGAATATCAGGAGGATGCCAATATATCCCTTGAGCATCCAGCCAAACAGCCTGAGGGCTGCCCTGACCTCTTCCACTGCTCTTAGGTAGAAGCAGGCACCTCAGAAGAGATGAGAAATTGTGGTGGCCATTGTCATATTTCCTAATCATCCAGATGTATTATCAATGTAGTCATCTAATTTATTATTTTCCTATGGGTATAAAAATAATTATGATTAATTAATTGTTAATTTTTAAAGAAAATATTCTAATTCAGACTCTCTTTGTAAATCAGTTGAACAAAAATTAAGCAAGCCAGTCTAGATGAAGGTTGTACAGTAATCTCCCATCCACACACTCTACCTATATGTAGTAATATAAATGCATTTATAAATGCATTTAATAATGGTTAACCAGCTATTTCAGTGGTTACAGATCTGACACATATGTTTTAATGGCAAAGTAAAAGAGAGTGAATATCACTAGTTCTTCCCATTTCCCATAAATGTGAAAAACCCAGCATGTTTCTACCACAGAAATGAAGACTTGTTAACCCTTGTAAAGGCAGCCTTGTGGCATGGGAAATCCTGTATCTGAACACCAATGTGATGCACCAATAAAAACCTTTAATTCAGCCATTATTTTTGTTGATCAAGAATTGACTGTGTAAAGTCATTTAGGGCAGCCTGCAAAAAGAAATTCTAATAGCCAGAAAATGTCTTAATACTCCCTGCCTTGTAATATGGGTAGGACTGTGTAGATTTAAATGGAACAGAGAACAGTTTTTCTCCTAATTAAGTATCAAACAGCAAAAGAACAAGGAGGCAACAGACACAAGTTGCTGTAATGGACATTCTGGTTAAATAGAATTACAGAACAGGTGAGGTTGGGAGGGACCCCATTGGGTCATCACTTTCCTATCATCAGATAGAAGGAAATAAATTCATTCATTGTGGTGAAACACTGCACTGTGTTGCCCAAGGAAGTTGTAGGATCTCTGTCCTCGAAGACACTCAGAACTAGACTTCACAAAGCCTTGTTAACCTGACCTAACTTTGACATTTCCCATGCTTTGAGCAAGGTGTTGGACCAAATGAGCTCCAGAGCTCATTGTTATCGTTCTATGATTTTATGATAGACACAAAAGTGCTTTTGACGCATTAGTTGACAAGGTTTTTTATATTACCAAGAGGGAGCAACATGTTTTAGTTCATGTACATGAATACACACACTATGCTGGAGGACTAAAGGCAGGACAAAAAAATACCATATAGGCTTCAAATACCTGCATGCAATTTCACAACTTCAGAGAGCAGCCTCCTGCTCCGGGTCATGAATGTGGCTGTTCCCTAGATGTTAGACCAAGTCTTTTGTAGAGCATCTGACAGACAGACTTCTATAGGTAAAAGTGAAATTGGAAGTAATTTAATCAGAATTATATTTTCAGGCTTTCTCCTTGCAGTAATTTTTAGCACTTTCCCCCCCTTTTTACCATTTTTTTTTTTCCTGGAAAGTATATAATACCTCCAAACAGACTAGGTAGTACTGTGTTCCTCTAAGAGGTCACTAAAATTGGGCCAGTTCTTAAAAAATTATTGGCAGCAGGTAACATTTCCAAATTATTTATTTCCATAATACTTTCCACAAATAATTTTATTTTTTCTTTTCCTTAACAAAATGAGCTATTTTGATAGCAAAACTATTAAAAAATAGTATATATTCAAGTTTCTGTGAAAGCTTTACAGCAAATCTACCACTGCATGTGTGTTCCTCCTCAGCTTGCACAGTCATGCCAGCCTATTTGCTGTAAACAGTAACAGCATGTTGTAACTTCATACTGGGAAAAGGAAAAAAGCATTTTCAACAGCAGTCTGAGTAAGCCTGTAAACAACATAACAAGCTGTGGAAAGACTAAAGTGATGCTCTATTGCTGAACAAAGACCTCTAAACACAGATAAGCAAGGTAAGGTACCTGGATACCAATGTGGCTAGTGCAGATAGGGGCTGAATCTGCATTTTTCTGCCATGGAACTACACATACCCTGTGAGATGCAAAGCATGCGTTTCATAGACTGAAAGCCATTCTGACTCAAACTAAACATTGTAACTCATTCTCAGTAGAAGCAAGTTAGGTAATTTAGGTTAGTCTCAGGTAATTTAGGTCTCCAAATCCAAGGTTCAAGTGACCAAGGAAAAATCTTCCTGTTTCAACATCTTGCTTTCATATGCCTCTAAACACTTGAGCTAGCGAGCTAGTAGAAACTCAGGATTCAGAGACAGGGAGGCAGAAAACTCCTCAATGTTGTGACTCTGGTGAGCAGATGACAGGGCAGTAGCGAAATGCCAGATATTTGGATTGCCAATGGAGTTGATATCAAGACTGATTTCTCTTTACTGCAATCACTTTTTATAGAATTTTTTAAAAAAATCTCTACTAGTTATTTAGAGTCATAGCTAAGCTGTTAGTTTTTGTGGGAAATCTGGTACTCATGATGATAGCATTGGACAGTCAACTATGTTTTCCTGAAAGCACACTTCAATAAATCTTTATGCCAACAGAGCTCTGGGATCAATCAAATCCTCACATGCTGTCCAAATAAATCATATTTTCAAACCTTTCGGGCTTGATCCAAAAGTAAAACAGTGCTTCAAACACCTCAGATGTTTTGGGAGGTAAATTCAAAACTCTCACTCTAATGTGAGGTCACCTTTAACAACTTTATATACAGAAGAAAAATTCTCTCTGATCAAGAGAATGGTCCTGAAATCTATAATGGGATCCGATTTGTGTGGTTTGTTTTCATCTGGGATTTTAAGACTGTTGGTTCTTATTTCTTCATGTGATTTGTGTTCCCTGACAAAATAAGCACAAGATTCATTTACATGAATAACCCCTGAGGCTTGAAACACCCCAATACTCTAACAGAACACCTCATTTTAATTTAGTTTTTGTGGTAGTGTATTTTCCCCTACTGGTTACTAACTGCTCTCATCCTAACATTATGCCAGTATAAAACTTGGGAGCTGATTTAAATCACTACCCTAAAAAGAAAAGACAAATGATAGCTCCAACAGGAGATGCAATAGGGGGGTTCACTCCCACATGGCCTCTTGCTGGTGTGATACTCACGGTCCAGGTCACGCACACCAACACAGCCCTGCTGCCCACAAGATGTCTGCGGGCGAACATCTCAGGTGCAGCCTGCATGGGACAGGACAGCTCTTTGCCCTCTTATGCAGATAAGCCATAGGGTAAATGCTATCCTGTGGACTGCTCAACTTCATGAAGTTTTTCCATACTTTTATCATAATTTGCTTTTCCCTGTATGTTCTACCATGTTTAGTTTTCGTAAAATTCAGAAAAAGTATGATATATGTGGAATGGATCCTTGAGCGGGGAATGTTTAAGAGAACTGGCAATACTACTGCTGCTCACTTGGAGCCCAAAAATTATGAATCAGACCCTTGAAAAGTCACAAAATCCTGCCACTTTTCACTCATATGTAGGACTATGTAACACCCCTGATTCTGTGTGTAGTTTGCACAGCTTGCAGCTTGCTCTTCCATGCCAGAACCACTCCCCATGGGCTGGGAGCTGAGTAGCTTCATGTCCAGCATTCTGCTGAGAATCTGCCTCTCAGCTTTCCTGTACTGCTTTCTCCTGTTGCTTGGGAAGTGTTTAGTGCCTGCACTCAGACTTGCTTGTTGGCACGTAATGCCCTAGTGCTTTGACTCTGCCACAAGAACACACTTTCAGCTCAGCTTGGTGTCGTCCAAGTTGCTTCTGCACCCTTTGTAAATTGGTAAGGGGCTGGTTCTTTTACCTGTCAGCGTCTGCTTGGCAGCATTTTAGTCTCTAAAGGATGAAGAACATCATTACTCTCCCTCTCCCTCTGCATCATGCCTGTCCTTCATGCCTTGTGCTACTTGGAGAGCAAGCTTTCCCCACTGAGCCGTTCTGCAGCTGCACACCAGCACCACTACCTGACCCCTGACCTGCTCTGCGTGCTTGGACTGGCCATGCTTTGCATCACATGCTTGAACACACCTCTTGCTGCTGTGAAAAGAGGGCAGTCCAGCTCCCACAACCAGAACATAACACACCACCAATATGTTCATCCTGGTGTATGAAGGCAAGAACCACGCCCTGGCTTAATAGCTTCCTTTTCTTTTTAGTCCTTTAACTTTCTTTTTTTTTTTTTTTTTTTTTTTTTTTTTTTTTTTTTTTTTTTTGGTCTGTTAAGGTGGAGCCAGTATTTGTCTGCATATGTTCAAATGTTCCCATTATATTCTCAGATGGATGTTCATGCACTTGGCTTAGCTCAAGCCTATACCTTTTATATCCCTGGCCTTTTATGGCAGGTATTCATCTTGTTTGGTCAATTCTTCTGCTGACATTAGCTGACACTTTTTAAAGTTCTGCATCATACACCTGACCCACACTCACAGGGAGCAGAGAGAATTCTCTGTGAGACCCACAGATTGATCTGCTGGACCCAGCCCTTGTGTATCTCTCTGGGAAAGGTGATCGTCCAACAGCACCCTGACAGACCTATGTTTGTCACACAGCCTGTGCTTACACCCCAGTGAGTGTGGGGCTCTGTCTGCTACCAGTAGTTACCCTTGCAGTCTGACTTTATCCTTGGCTTGTGTTACTGGAGACTCTTGTAGGATGTGCTACAGTGCCTCACAAGTCTACAATGGCTTCTGATCCAGCTGCACATGTAGCTCATGCCCAAAAGTAACTGTCTCTGTACACAAGAGACAGTGGTGCTCACTCATTTGAGAGTGAGATTGGAACCATGGGTTAGCCACTGGCAGATCTGGGGATTCAGGGAAGGGAAAGCCTCTCCAGTCCGGAGTTTTGCAATTATGAACTAGCTCCTCAGCCAGGCTCTGCTCAAAGGCAGGGAAATAAATAAATTAAACAAATAAACAAATACATAAATAAAATTAAGTCAGATAGAAAAAAGGCCCAACTAGAGTCACAGAGCAGAAACAAAAAGAAATACAAAGAGGAGGAGAAAAATATAATGCAACAAAACCAGGAAGATTTAGAGTAGATTCATTGTAAAGAGGGAGAGGATGGGAATGGGAAACTGAAGTCTAGAAAATTACTCAGTAGGATAATAAAGACCATGTTCTCAGATTTTAATTGTCTTTCAGTTAAACTCTTATGCTTTTATTTGGAGTTAAGACAAGGAAGGTGGACTTGCCAGCACATAACAAGCTATATTTTTTTGGCTTTTCTCTTAGATCTTGCAGATCTAGGGATAATATTTTCTGTATTGCTTGAGTTCTCTGTAGCACTCAATTCTATGTAACCATGCCACAGAATGCAAAAACTTTAATAACTCCTGTCTCAAAAAGAAGAATTGAAATGCTGGCTTTTCTAAGGTCAGTGAAAAAGCTCTATTTCACTTCAGTGAGAATTCAGGATTTCATCTCAGACATGAAGGTTGTTTAATACTGAGAGTTCTGTGAACTTCAGGTCATCACCAAAGCCAAATCTTGAGACTCAGGTGTTTTTTCCCTAGAAGCTAATGTAAGCTGGCAGGTGTTTCTCCCATTCCTCATAAAGCAGAGAGGCTGTTCCTGGGTTAGTAAAAAATAAGCTGTAATTCTTCTTACTCTGAAGAAGAATTTCTCTGTGTGGTGTTGCAGGGCTAGGTTTCACAAAGGTGATTAGAAAATATTTGTACACAGGACTTTCAATGAAGACATTATCTCCTCTAATCCAAGAATTCTCTTTTTTCCTGGCTGCTGGGGAGCAGCACTTTACAGACAAACACAAAGGCAAAATAGCCATGTGCTCCGAATAACTTACATTCAAATTAGATTGATAACATAATGAATGCTTAATAATGTTATATTTGGAAGATTTCATTGATAGAAATCATCTTCAGCTCATATCTTGAGAGGATAGTAGGATGAGTGGTTATCTATGCCTCTGCTACTCTGCTTCTTCTTTCACAGTCATTTTCTTCTCTCATCTTACCTCGCACTCTTCAAAAACAGCCTCTTTAAGATATTAAATTTATCTTTATTCTTCAAAAAGAAAAAAAATTCTCCTGACTTTCTGGATGGACCCTTATAATGCTCCAATAATGTTTTAGAGTTGGTGTACTCAAATCCTCACTGATTTCTAGGATTGGTCTTAAATCACACATTACATACTCTTATCCACCAATACTCTACTCTGGATTTACAGTTCCAGTTAAAGTTAGATCTGTGAAGGAAGATGACACCTTGCTGCTCCCTATCTTTTTAAAATACCAATTGATTTAAGGGTTTAACTTATTGTTATAGTTTATCCTGAACCTTCTGAATCAGTTCATTGAATTTTAGCTGTAGCTATATAAAATTCTATACACTGAAATTGTTTGGCCACACTGAGAATGCCTATGCCATGATCCATCACTGCCACTAACTGCCAGCAATAAAGAAATCCTCCTTTATTCTCCACTCATTTAAGTGAATCTCTAAAACTACTATTGAACACCAGGAGTACATCTTACTAGGTTTTAATTTTTTTCTTCTTCTTTTAAGAAGCATTAATATTTACCTGAAATGCACTTCATTGTTGAGTGTCTTCAGTAGCTGTCAAAGAGACACGGGGAAGACCCAACAAAATACAGACTTGTACGACTGTAGTAATGAGCAAGATAATGGAAACATTTATAAGGCAGATTACAATTCATTTAGGAATGTGATTTAGTAAAGGGAAAGCTGCCTGGTTCTGCTAAAAGAGGATCATGTATGACAAATGTATTAGGGTGATTTCAAAGCATTGCTAAATTGCTAAAAATTGATGAAATCGTTGACATAATTAATCCAGATTTCAGGAAAGTATTTGTTACAGACTGTACGGGAGATCAATTTACAAGGTCAGAAAGCTGAGCATAGGAGACAACTCTTGAAATGGAATACAAATTGGTTGAGGCACAAGAAACAGATGGTGTCAGTAAAATGAAACAATTCAGGGTGGGATGAGGTATGGATTTGCCTGAACATGAATACCAAATACCACATGATTCAGGTCCCAAATCATTTGTTGCGCTAGGAATGTGGACATGGGCAGGTCTTCAATGCTTTGGAATGAAGAGACTTGCAAACCACTCTGGGGTGATTGATTGAAGATAACCATGAAAATGCAAATCATGGTGGAGAAACTCATGCAGTAAATGCACTTCTCAAGTCCTCTGGACAGCAGAAAAATGCCCAAAATTCACAGGTGATTAACCACTTCTACCTGCCTTTTAACACCATCTGTGCACCTTGTTAAATACCAAATTGAAACAGATACATTTTCCTGGTGCGTCAGAATCTACCCAACCACTAAATTTGGAAAAAATGACATTGTGCTATTAGTGAAACCCATGCACAATGCAGAATTGGAAGTACAGAGTGCACTCTCCATCAGCAAAATGTCCAAGCAAGTACCTTAATAACCAGGCTTTGACATCTTCTTACTGAGTGGATTTTTTTCCTCCTTGTTTTAGGAAAAGACTGAGAAACAGCCTAGAATTGAGTACAAATGTGACTGAAAACAGCAAGCTCATAGGAGGGTCCTAAAAACTAGCAACGTTCCAATAAAGACTCATTCTCTGTGTACACAGATTGGCTGAAACATGAAATGAGGGGCCACATTGTTATATACAGGTAGAAATTTTATAACAGAAAAGCTTTATAAAATCAGGGCTTAGGCTTATTACTTCTTCTAAGTGCAGCTAAGCAGCTAGTTAAGCTCCCATGGGAAGGAATTGAGAGAATAAAAATCAGTTTGCATAATAGTCTATTCCTGGGTGAAAAACAGGCTGCACCTATAATAACAAGAGATCTTTCCCATGAGAATCAATGAACAAAATATGTAAACTAACCAAGACATGCACCCTAGCCATTTACCAACCAATGAATTCAGTAGCAAAAAAACTACTAGCCAACTGGAGCTAAACACAAAGTCTGTATAAAAATGAGTTATGTGAATAAAAAAGTGGCTTTTCCTACATGAAGAAACTGAGCCCTGTCTGCTTTACTGCAACACCACATAACTCAGTACACTCTGTTAGATGATATGTTATTGCTTCTTTTAAAGGAGAAAGGCTACACATCTTAAAGTTTTGATGGAAAATAGGCACCTTATAGCATTTAAAGTTCTACCATGGAACTTAGTTTCTAGCCCTGAAGTTCCTTGAACAGTGTGATGCTTTTGGACCACACCTCCAACAATGAAAGCATTAATTAATTTTATTTATTCCACCCTTTAAATGTATGCATTTCTAAAAACAAAGATACTCCTACTTAATGAGAATATTGATTTAAATGGTGATTTAAAGTCTGTGACAGAGAAAACTCTTCATGAAGGAAATATTTTTGGGAAAACATGTAGAGTGACCTATTTAGCTGAGATCTGAGTGTCTTTGTCTCCTTACTTTTGGATACCAGACCAAATTGCTAGTACACAGCCACAAAACTACTTCTCATACTCTGCCGGCAGGTTTCAGGAATCTCACTTTTAAAAGACAGTAGATATAAACCAGATGGCTAAAGAAAGTACCAGAGATATGCATGGCATGTACAAATTAATTGAAATTCATTATTTAATTCATTTCAGTATGCTTAGCTTAAACTGTGATTCAGAAACTGTTTCATAATTTTTATTTGGCCCTATAAGCTGCCTCTGGAGAACAAGGCAAGGGCCAGGGAGAGACACTTCAGCCTGTGATTTTCTGCCCACTGCCGAATACAATTCAGAGCGCACAGCCACTACTTTATCTGGTTTTATGGAGTTCCGTCTTAGGTTGCAATACAGGATGTGTCCAAAAGTATGTATTCTATCACCATCTGTTGAAACCAGGGGGGGCAATGATCCTTATCTCTGTGGGAGATACTCTCTGTTAATGGGCCATCTGTTTAAACCAGAAGGGGCAGTCATCTTTATCTTTTCCATAACCCATCCTTCCTCCAGGAAGATATTGCCTGTTAATGGGCCATTGAGTCCCACTGCATGACTGATAAAATTACATCATCCCATTGGGTCCTGCTGTACGACTGATAAAATTACATCATCCCAGTGGGAGATGCTCCAGCCAAGGGGAGGAGCCAAGCCTTTCCTATCTAGATAAAAACTGAGATTTGGAACACCAAGGCAGCCTTTTTCCACTGGATCCCAGAGGAAAATCGGACCTTTCCACATCATCACTGGACCTTTGGAGGAAAACTGCACCCTTCTACAGGAGTACTGCTTCAACTGAACCACATCTGTCATCCAGGAAGATGCAGCCACCATTTAATGGGACTGCTAACAACACCCTGACTGATGGGGTGTCAGGTTGCATTCTGACTCTGTCAGTGTTTTTGGGTTTGTTCTTTGTAATACTGTATTTCTATTTTAATTTTCCTAGTAAAAAACTGTTATTCCTATTCCCATATCTTTGCCTGAGAACCCCTTAATTTCAAAATGATAATAATTTCGATGGAGGAGGTTTACATTCTCCATTTTAAAAAGAGGCTCCTGCCTTTCTTGGCAGACATCTGTCTTTCAAATCCAGACAAGTTCTTCTTGGTACTGACTGTTTGATGCCTCCATGATTTGTCAGAGTGAATAAGTAAATATACCATCCACATATGACCCCTCACTAGGACTAGGAGATTATATTTTAAATTGATTCAGTGACAAACAAGAATGATGAAAACAAACAAAAAAACTGTCTCAGTGAAAGGAAAGTGCTTATTTTTTAAAGAAACAGTGACAAACCAAGAACAAAAAGGAGAAAGGAATGATGTTCAAAGGTAGATCAAACAGTATCAAATAAATTAAATTTAGATATCTATTTTCACTGGAATAATAACTTAATAAGATCATTATCTAATCAGTTAAATGGATAAACCAAGTGAGATTCTGGAGTAACATAACAACTTTTATATAATATCTACATCTTGTCCAGAGCAGTTAAAGGGGAAGCATATACTTGCAAAATGCTCCTAAGCAACCTAGTAGTACTAGGTATAAGAGCAATTATCTGAAATTGAACAACTAGAATTCACACAGGAAAAGAAGAGCAGTAGGGGCAAAGAAAAGAGACAGTCATTCCAGAACAGCATCTACTCCAATGGTTCTTGTGATAATTAGAAGGTTCTGTTTCTTTCCATTTGATTCAAACCTGGAGCATAAAACCCCCTTAATTACTTCTGTTAAATCTGTTGCACTTTTATATTTAGTGTTGCACTAAATATTTATGTGAAGAGAGAGAAGCTATATTCTTTCTATTACGGTATTATCTGGGATGATAAATAAAGCTTCAGCTCCTTAATTCAACTGCTTTTACTAACTGGACAAGTTTCCAGGGAATTAAGAGAATGTTCACCAAATTTCACTTAAAAAAGGCAGAGCCTGAAGTCCCAAAAGTCTGTGTAATTTGGACATAAACCAGGCAAACTTAGCTCAGTGCCACTGCCATTCTGAAGCATGTTGTCAGGGTTTGATGGGAAATTTCCTCAAGAACCCAGAGAAACTGCACACCAAAGCTGAGAGGTTTTATTTTTTTTCCAGACAGACATTTTCAAATGAAAAATTATTTTGCTATGATATTCTCAGTAAGTTCTGTTTCAATTCCATTTTTTGCTCTTTGCCAGTGGGCTTTCTTTCTTTATGCTCTCTAAATTGACTAGAAAGGACAGGATCAAGCTGGCTGCACTTTATGTATCCCATCTCGCTCTCTGCTTACAGTCTGCTGAGTATTGACCACATATGGAAAGTGATGGTCTTCGTGCTGAAGAGTCTGGTATGGCCACAGCAATAAACATTTCTGCAATGGTCTGACAGTTTTCAGGGATTTGACATATTCCACCAGTTGAAAATTGAACCTAAAGTCTGAAAAATCATTCATATGTCAGATTTGCTGGCAGTACTGAGTCACTCTTCAATTTCATAGTAGCAGAAAGTAGCGTGAATTTCCCGCCTGGATTTTTAGCAAAATGAACTATTTTTTATATTTTTCTAGTGTACTCAGAGGAACATAAAATGCAGTACATGTTTGCTTAGTATCCATCAGTTGTGCCTGTCTGAGTCACTTGACAAAATATTTTCTCTGATCTTATACTCGATTTTTAGTTACATCAATAGCAAGAAAATTTTAAGGAAAATAATAATAATGCAGGAGGGCAGTGAGAGACTTTCAAGTCTCTCTTGAGAGACTGTCTTGACAGGAGGAATCTGATGCCTCTGGGAAAACAGAATTCATTTACACTAACTCTATTCAGCTGTAATGACAAGCCTTAAAACAGGCTCTGAGATGTACTTGTTTTCTTTACTGCTATCTTTTAGTTCCTACTGAGTTTTTCTTATGATGCAGGAAGAGCCACAAATTCTGCTGATGAAGAAACTTGTTATTAATCCCTACATGGTTATGTGCTATTACAAGGACAGACAACAGTGCAAAACTTTTCCAATACAGCCTAGATCAAACCAATTAATTTTACAGATGCTTTTAGAGAACTTAGAGCCTTCTTGTCCAAGTTGGGTTTAATGCCACCAGCATCTTGCAGAGCCTCATCCACAGCCTGGTGTTCCTGGGGGGCTTCACTGAAGACCATACTTGGTGTCAGGCTAAATATGTCCACAAAAGAGAGTGTTTGAACTGAACAGTTCCATGTAATTGGTGTTTGCTAGCAATTTTTGAATTAATTACCTGCTCTAACACCTGTGCCCACCATCCAACCAATTTTTTGAGCATTTCCCGCCTAGGCAAGCTAGGAGGAACCCAATCAGCTGTTTTCCAATGAAGACTTTGGTATTTGGAGGCCAAAGGTTTCTCTAGACAGAAATATGCCTAAGAGTTAGATGCTGCAACATCACAGGGCTTGAGGAACCAGGCTTTGAAACAAAATTATTCAAAGCACTTGCATATAAACTCATGCATAAAATATTACTACTAGAAAATCTATACAACAGAACACTCTACACTGTGGATTTTCAGTCACCCAGAAAATCTCAAAGTTAGGACAGTTTTCTTGGTTATATGTGTTTGTTCATTTCCAAAATAATTTTGTTTCCAAACTTGCAGTCTCTCCTCTGCCGCGCCATCTTACAACTTTCTCCTCAATTCTTCCCACGAGCATCCTGCCCACTACCTGCACTCCCTGCTCTTAACTGCTGCTTTGCCTTGGTTTTCCCCTTTTTTTTGGCCAGACCTCACCACCAAATTTCCTCATAGATTTGGCTTGTGCAGATCATAGTCCGTTCCCGTCTCTTCCCCAAAGTTTTTTCCCCTCTCTCTAGAAGAGAGATACTCTACTCTGAATTCCAGTATTCAGTTGCACCAACTAACAGTCATAAGATAGCTTTTAAAAAGCAAAAAATAAGAAGAAAATAAAGACTGCCTCCAATTTTAATGCTACAGGAAGCAGCTAATACACAAAGAAAAGCAATATACTGAAGGTCTGAAATCATTGAAGAGGAAAAGAGAAACACCATCATTTTAGTGATCTTTGTTGTTTGCCTAAGATGTGTCCTTCACAGACTTAACTGGCCACAAAAGGATTCAACACAAATTAATAACTGCTAAACTGCTTCTGATCTGCAGATCATATTGTCCTGCTTACAGACCATGCATGGTGAAGTAGAAGAGCTGATACAGGATAGTGAAACCAGCAATGAACCTAAGAAAATTGAGAAGGTTCAGCTGGAATATAAATGGACAAAAAGCAGCCTCTAAAAAAGGAAAGGCAAAAGTAAAGGAAAGAAAACAAATATGGGAACAGACAAAAGCTAAATGTAATGGTAACCCCAACAAATACACTATACCTCCTTCAAAATGTGTGCACAAAATTTTGAGCATGTGGTTATCATCAGATTAACAAGAACATGAAAAAAAAATAATGCCAATATAAATTACTAAGAGTACTAAAAATGAATGGTTTATCTTTGATAGTTTATATCCTCATTCAGAGGTATTTAAACCCTGATTAAATGGAATCCTGAAACATCCATGGAGAGTCAGATTGCATCAACCTTTAAGATAAGATAATCAGGAGACAAGCACTACATGTTTTCATTACATTTCAATTATGTAGCCAGATCTTAAGGATTTACACTGGGTTTTTACTCATATATTTCCTTACAGTTGGACATAGATATAATGATGATGTTAGTGCAGCAGACAAATATTGACAAGAAGAGGAAGCAAAATTTGAAGCCATCCCTTTGTTGGCTTACCTATGGATACAAACCCAGGCTATTTTCTTTCTTCATTTCATTCTTCATTCAAGATGCTGATTTCTGAAAGCTGTGTTTCAGAAATGTTGATTAAATCTCCTACAAACGAAAACTGTTGTTTAAATCTCTTACATGTGTTTACCTGAGTACTTGCATCAATGATGCACAGTAGCTTAGATCTGCTTCTGAATGTGTAATTTGTCCAGGCCAAAAAAAAAAGGTTTTTAGAAAGTTTGGAGCTTTCTTAATGAAATGTAGAAAATGCTTAGAGAAGTGGAGGGTAATCTGGCGAAAAGACAGATGAAATCAAGATACTAAGGGAAAGATTGATCACAAAGCAGAATTGCAGAGGAGGAAGATGAAACACTAGAAGCAGGTAAGTTTATCTAGTGAATGTAGAGAAGAAGAAAGCAGAGAAGATAACAGATCTAGAGACAAAAACAACAGGATGGTAGCTGAAGAGGAAGGTTGAGAGACGAGTTTTTGTCTCAGGTGTTCACTGTGTTCTTCTAATACTGGCAAGGCAATGGTGCAAAAGCCGTTACTGCAGCAGACAGGAAAAAAACACACGATACCCTGTTAGTTTTGCTATAAAACAGCAGAGTAGTACTCCTGAAACCTGCAATTTTGCTTCCTGGTTTTGTTTGAAACTTCAGTTTTCTTGGGCAAGGCAATCACTACTCTCTTCAGTTTCCTATTTATAAACTAGGGTGATAGTATTTATTTCCTGTCATCTTATTCTTAACTTGGTTGTCTGAGTTACGACAGGACCTGTATCTCAATCTATTCCTGCCTAGAGGCTGGCAAAACAGCCTGGTTCTGACTGGGACTGTTACATCGGGGTTTTGCAGTAACCACGAGTAAGTAAAGCAGAGCGGAACAAAAAAAGCCAAAGAAAATTACAAAAGTCTTGATATCAGGAACTAAAAGCAATTACTTAAAAATACATATTTGGGTTCTTTTATTTTCTTTCTGATCCTATCAAATGTACTCAAGGCACATTTCAGCTTATTTTTAATTTATTCCCTTGAATCTTACTTTTACTTCAAAACAAAGTGGTTATTCTCATACAAGAGCTTGTGCTTTCTGAAAAACACCAGCTCTCACCAGCCTTTTGATAAAATCATAAGAGCTGAAAATATTAAGAGTTCCTTTTGTTTTAATAACCTCTCTTTCTTGAATATTTACTTCTCATTTGAATACTTATCATCAATAAAAATTAAAACCTCATGTTTGTGAGGAGTGCGAGCATATTTGGGATTAAAATGAGTGACATTCCTCAAAAACGAAGGCTTTTGAAGGGTCATCTTTCTTAAAGCAGTGCTCTTTCTGCAAGAGTATTCTCAATCCAGCATACTACACAACCAAGAAAATAAAGGAGAGAAATTCTGTAGATGAGAAGCAGAACTGGGAAAAAGATTCTGTTTGGTTCATCTACACTAGCAGTTAGTGTAGTGTAGTGTAACTTCAATTATTAACAACACGATGAAAATGACTGCATTTCTAATATAATTAAAATTCTTTTAAGCAGTGGCCTTAATTATAGTTCTTGTTAATTTAATTTTCATTATTTGCTATTTGCCTGTGAAAATAAGATTTTTTTTTAAGAAACAGTTTGCTAAGAAACCTGCAAGGAGATGCAGGATTGGGATATATAACACACATGACAAAGTAAACCACAGAAAAACATGGACAAATAGCAAAGACAAATGCATACTCTACAGCATTAAAGTTACAGAATGCCTAGAGACGAGGAATGGTTAATATAGGAGAAAATGGTTTAGAATTTGGAGAAAATGTCTAAGTTAATACTTTGCAGGTGAAATGTATGAACTTTGTAAATATCCAACTAAAGTTCCATACTAAAACTAGCTGCTCTCCTGGACCTTTTGTTTTTCTTTATTTTTAATCTGGAGATAACCACAGGCATTTATTAAAATTTATAATCTTCCATTCAAAGAGAGTTCCTGCTGAGTTTAGATACGGCCTATATTTTTTTCCATATATGCCATTAATTAAGCACCTGTAACAGAAATGTTCTCAGTGGCAAGGCCAAGGCATCAGCTGCCCAAAGGGATGTGAAATTGTCAAACGGGGCTCTCTAAGCCATTTTAGAGAACAGAAGGACATTGTGCCTAGACACTAAGCCACAAACAAATCTTAACAATGGGTAAATTACGGTAAGGAACAAGGCATGCATATTTTATCATGTTGTTTTGTGATGTTTGTGGTGTTATTGAAAACAAAGAGTACTTGTGGATTAAACTGCTTAAAAACAAGCAATTATACTTGGACTCTGCCTGGAAAACATACGACCTGGGGACACTTGCCGTGCTAGAAGTACAATAAAGACCGCACATGATGTGCCTCATGGTAGACCTGGTCTATGGGAATGTTGTACCCATGGGAATTGCGGAGGGCTTTGCTGGAGCAGAGGCATCAGGAAGGGTGAGGAGCACTGTGTGGGTGCCGTGCTTGGGTTTCAGCGCTGATGGAGGAGCGTCTGTGCCAACCCGGAAACAAAGAAGCCAGATCAAGTCCTGGGTCGTCAGGATTTTACACCTCCGTGAACTGAGCAACAACGGAGATCTGTGCCCAAAGTGGGCAGTGTTCCACTGTCATGTTTTGAGAAAGTGGTTGCCTTGTCCTCCCGCTGTGGCTTACGTTACACACACAACAGAAATGTGTACAAAATTTTGTCACACACATATATAATACCAAAGCCTCCCTGCTGCCGCTCCCCTCATCGACCAGTCCTCACGGAAGTCTGACTGCCCAGAGCCTGGGATGACAGCAGTGCCAAGCTGTTATGCAGGAGGCGCACGTAAGGAGAGGAGGACCCTTCTCTGGGACACGCACCCCAGACACTCCCACACGGCCCTCGGCAGGTGCCGCTGGGGCCCAGCCGCTCGGGCCCCACCGCTCTG
>VWZS01008404.1:386077-478573 GCA_013397075.1 Rhabdornis inornatus | reverse complement strand
CAGTCCCCGCCTCTCCGGCGGGCTGCTCGGCGAAGGCCGGGCCGGGAGGAGCCGCTCACCGGTGCCGCGGCCCGCCGGAGCCATGAGCTCCCACCGCAGCGAGAACGACTGGCAGGGGCTGCTGAGCGAGGTGAGGCGGCAGGGGGGCCGCGGGCTGGGGCGCTGGGCACCGAGGCAGAGCGGCGGGAGGGCCCGGCTGCTCCCCGCGCCTCGACGAAACGCCGCGGAGAGGGGCACAGCCGCCGGCAAGGGACCCGGGCCGAGCGGGCGGCAGAGGCTGGAGTTGCGCCGAGCTGTTCCGGTCACGGCTGCGCTGTTGGCCACGTCTGCCGCCGGCCCTGCCCTGCTCGGGCTGCCGCCGCGGCCCTGCGCTGCTGCGGAGCACCGGCCGCAAGGGCCTATGAACCTTTACGTGTATTGACCGCCCTGGGGCTGCAGACAGCGGGTTGTAGGCGCTGCTGCTGCTGCTGCTGCTGCTGTGGCTGGTTGAAACCGCCGAGGATTCCCTGAGCTGCGGGAATGGCCGATGCCTCGGGCCCGGAGCAGTGCAGCACAGCTGCGGCACCGGGCTGGGTGACCGGGCTGCTCCTGTGCCGTATGCCTTGTGTTCTTCCTTCACTTGATCACATATGAAAGGGTTTTGAGACCCATGGTGACGTTTATACTATGGGAGAAAAGAATGTAATAGCACCATGCCCATGAGCCTCAACAGGTGGAGGATTTTCCAGTTACATGAATAGAAATTTTATTGTCCACTGCATCCCCGTTAAAACATCCACATCGTTTACAGGTACACATTTTCATTTAGGGTAAGTTACCATACTCAAACCAACTTGAGGACAAATCTGTTAGCCAAACTCATGGAGTAGGCTGGCATGCTGATTTTTACATTGCATTACTGTAAAAATAGTATTTTTATGCTTACAGCTAGCAGATAAAACTTCCGTGCAGATAACATTGGGCTGGATAAACCCGACTGAGTCTACTGTCTATGATGCACACAGGTGAATTCCCCTCTTTTCAGAAGTGCTTTTCCTCCGTTATATTAACTGAATGTAAGGCTTAAGGCTCTGACCTGTCAAAAAGATATTTGAGTTTAGGGTGTGGAACCTGTCACTACTCCTGTCACTACTACACTTCAATGGGAGTTTTTATGGCCCAGATCTATGCTAGTACAGTACATTCAGAATTGGAGACTGTGCACACAGTACTTCCAAAGGCACAAAATGGTCCAGGAGAAAGTGAAAAGTGCACTTTTAGTAGTATCCTGGTTGTGCACTGTTGAATCATTTCTCAAATGGAGTTTTATTTGGGATAGGGTGATTTCAGATGGGAGACAGATCATGAGGTGTGTTCAGAGGAAATGTTGCTATTCCTTGCTTTAAAAAGTAATTTGGAATCAGTCCTAAAATTGAACACTTAATTCAGTTTAGGGGCTTCTTAATTGTAGTTAAGTTTAATGGCTGTGCTAAGACACATTCTTGTGGATACTTAAACATACATATAATTTCTTTTTTTCAGGAAAAAATTAGAGGCATAGTGACTTATATTCCACCTTTCATTCCTTTCTCTCTGTTTCCACAGCAGGCTTATAGCCTGTTTGTCTGGGTGAAGTCTGTAGTATGTGCTGTCAAGATACAGGTTTTCCTCTTTTGCCTTCCTCTTCCTTTGGCTGTTGTAATTCACTCCATGTGTTTTACCCATTAACTCCAGCATCCTAATGGGTCTGTGAGAAAGTGGCTCAAACTTTTGAAGTAACTTGTAATAAATTTTTTGGATTTACCATATGCCTCAGTGGTACAGATTTTCTCAAGGCCTCCTAGTTTCAGTGTCTGCTGGGTAATTTTTTCCCCTGTGCATTTCATAAAAATCTTCAAATGCTTTCAAAATACGAGGTAACGCAAGCGAGAAAAGACATGGTAGCTCTAAACAAAAACTCTCTCGTTGCAGGTGGTAGTTAAAACATAAGATGAGGTTAAAAATATTGATGTAAAAGAACAGAAACGGGTGGATTCATATCTGTGGTCACGTGCTTTTTCATTTGCATAAGCCAAATCCTCCGGGTTTGAAAGGTAGGA
The DNA here is from genome assembly GCA_013397075.1 of Rhabdornis inornatus. Taxonomy (NCBI): domain Eukaryota; kingdom Metazoa; phylum Chordata; class Aves; order Passeriformes; family Rhabdornithidae; genus Rhabdornis; species Rhabdornis inornatus. Next base: position 476,495 of record VWZS01008404.1, on the reverse strand, counting down.
GTAATTGAAATACTTGTCAAAGCAACTGTAACTTTTAAAACTATGGTGCTACAGGTGTTAAGAAAAGTGGTAAGGATTTGGTCCTTATGCACAAACACTTGTACACACAGCATTCATTTTTGTAGGTTGCCTTTTCATTTTCATTAGAAAAAAGAATTTTTTTTTGTCTTTGTCAGTCTTTTTCTGTATTTGCTCTTCTTTTTCCTTTTGTCTTTGGTTCCATTTCAGTGCCTTTTGCTCTGTACCCTTTCACATATCTTTCTCTGTTTTTATTATGCTCACCACTAACTTCTTGCTTGTTCTTTTGCCTCCATGTTTATGTGTTTTTCCACTTACTTTATAGCCACACATATTTCAGGCCTAGTGTGCACCTGGTACTCTGAACAATCTTTGCACCACATGTACCTTGAGCATTCTTTAAACTAACTGAATAGGATGACGTAGGTAGAAATACTGGGATAAAGCCAACTTAGCAAACACTGAAGGAGCATAAAAGAGTCATTATTTCCATTGATAATCTCACAAGCTGGATGCAGAAGAACTCACTTCAGGAGCAAGAATCCTAAAATAAATTTTACCTGTTCTCTAGCTAAGTTAATGTATTGGTGATGGTGTATGGGGATACGTATATAGATATATAGATATATGAAAGATTAATTACTCTGTTGAGTTACCATGGAATTTTTCTGCTTGGACTCTTGGTTTTCATCTAACGTTTGTCACTCAGTGACCCATGTTTAGAGTATTTAAAAATTGGTGTAAAGTTGTAGGGTGAAGACCTGGTCAATAACTGCTGGTTTGACACAAGGGAGTGTAGCAAGAACTTTCTTGCTGGTGGCCCAAGTCCTCCATAAACCAGTGATCTTCATAAATCTCAAAACACTACCCCCAGAGTACATTTCATTCCTCATCCCCATCCCTGGGGCCGGTTTGGATGGGAGTCTGAGCAGCCTGGTCTAGTTGAAGGTGTCCCTGCCCATGGCAGTGGATTTGGAACTAGATGATCTTCAAGGTCCCTCAGATTTGCCAACTTCTAGAATTAAATTAAATCCAAAATGCTTTTCTTTCTTTTGTCACCTCCCACACATTAGAGTGTTTAGTGTATGCTGTTTACAGCTATTCATATGTGACTGTGCCTCCTAAAGTTAGTTTGAAGAGATGTAATTTCCATTTAATTTTTCATTCACAAGAGGCTATTTCTTGGTTATTGACTGTGTATGGTCTTCAGCAGCACAGAGGGAAGTGATATGCTTGTCTCTTGAGCTCCCTTGCCTAGTAATTTTGGACTTAGCAAACTGTTGAGCAGTAGTTCTAGTTGAAATAGCTAGATTTCAACATGCTTTCCAGACATGAGTTCTGAAGAGATACCTAGCCTGCTTATAATTGGCAGAGCACACCTTTTCCATTGGTTGTGCAATTTTTTATGTGGACAAGAGAGAAAAGGAAGGAAAACTGGTGAGATTTTCATGTTCATTTTATCTATGTAACGTTCTGTCATGTTTCCTTCTCAAACAAAGCATGAAATGTAGTTTGCCAAACCTCTATGAGGGGCCCAATAGGATTTGGAGCCACTAGTTTAAGAGCTTTTCTTGATGTGGACAAATGCAGGGGCTGTAGGGAAGGACAAAATAGAGCAGATACTCTGAGGTCTCTGGTTGGTTGGGTTGGCATTGTAATGACTTTGACATTTGGAAAATGAAATGAAAACGCTAAAAGAGCTGGCATTGTGATTTACTGCGCTCCAAAATTCTCTGGAGCTGTGTGAGAGTGCTGTGAAGACCTGCATGCTGGACTTTTGGGCAACAAAACAAGTGTTTGCTTTTCATGTTTCCATGTTTCAGGTTGGCTAAGAGACACGCAGAGATGTAGTGAAAGAGAGAAATTAATAATATTGTCTGATGCACAGTGTACAAAACTTCTGAGGGCTGGGCCACATTGCACAATAGTGTTAACTACTAAACTGTGGTATTCCTAAATGGCCAGTGAATATGATGTGGTGTAGTATTGCCGTCAAGACAAGACATGGTGTTCTGAGGAGCTGCTTATATCGTTTCTGTCATCAGTGAATGATACCAACCTGCTTTGTGTTTCAGCAGCTGGGAGGCAGCCAGTGAAGCAAGAGCTGGGCAGCAGGAAAAGCAGAGTTGATATGAGTTGATATGGTGGGATAAAACCAAGGTCACTGCATTATTTCAGGTTTTATCAGAGATAAATCATATCAGGAAGTGAGATGGCAAGCAAGTGGCCAGTAATTGTGTATTTCTCTGAGTGTCTGAGTGGTTGAGTCTTTCAGATAAGTTAACAGTTTAATCTGAAGTCAAGGGGAGCAATATTATAGAAACACAGTCAACAAACATCCCAAACTGTGAGATTGCAATACATTTTGGGACCCTTCAGTTTCTACAGCAAAATTGTCTCTAAGAGTACAGTCAGGAGAAATTTGATAAAACTTAAGGCAGTTTGGTAGCAATTGGATCTCTTGTTAAAAGATGGTGAGTAGACTTCACAGTTTCTCAGCATGGTAGATGATAGGTTTCAAGGCCCACTATAGCATAGTAGCCCTTCAGCATTTGAGGACACAAGGCCCTCAAGTGTCAAGAGAAGATAGAATATGATCCACAGTGATTCCAAAGCACAGATTGGAGATAGTATCTCTGCTTCTACTCTCAGAAAATTAGATGTTTTCCGTGACGTTATTGTCATTAAATACCAAAGTACAGGCCACTAATTTGTACAAATAAAAAAAAAACCAAACCAAAACTGATAGGAATTCAGTGTGTTTGTTTATTTAAAAAAAGAAAGTCTAAAACCTTGACTGTGTTCCAGCTTCATCAGATTATTAGACCGTGTCTACAGCGTCATTAATGAGATCTACCCAGATTTGTCACTAAAAATAGCAATGGACAAATAGTAAGTGTTCGATGTAGAGGGTCACCTTGGAGTGGTTTCACTCTCCTGTAATGTCAGTCTCTTTTTACTCAATTTCACTAAAGTAGTCATCTGGCTGTAAAGCAGTTCAGGCAGTAATGTAGAATGTCATATATATTCCTTTAATTATTATGATCTTCCTTGTAGCAATTATAATTTATTTTATTGCAGATAACAGCATGTTGGTAGATAAAAGTCGCTAGATAGATATGAAAAGTTGTACATTGTAACTTTCAGATTGAATGTATAGCAGCTGATTGTCATTTAACTTTGTTTTTTAAATTCATAGAATATTTTGTACCAATAATTAAAAAGAAACAAACCCAAGAATATTTAACAGTAACTACAGAGTGTAACAGAATTCACTTATCTCACTGATAGACAGCACCTGGGGTGAGGGCTTTCAGTTGCAGGGGAGGAAGTCTCTACGTGAGTGAATGCCAGAAGCATCTACTGAGTATTTTTTTTCAGACTGAGAAAATTTGCCTTATTGCTTTCATTGCTCCAAAGCAACTTGTCACACTCTTATGTTCTTTTTGACAGCATACCAATTTTTTTGCACTTATTTGTCCATATAAGGGAATTGCTGATGGGACTCAGTTATTTCCCTGACTAGAACCCATTTCTGGTATTCAGTTGTTAGGTCATTTTATAGCCATTATTGCTACATTGTTTTTTAACATTCAGGAACAAATATATTGAATAACCTCTTTGAGGTCTGTCTTTGTGAAATTTGGTTTTCCTTCAGTAATGGTAATGGGAACTGCAAACAGAGCCCTGTTGAATAATCAGATTCCATAGAAATGCTCTGGCTTTATTGTTTCTTGTACCGTAAGCCCATGGAAACAAATTATTACGTTATTACTGGTTTTATTCTATTTATTTGGGAAAGTCGATATGTGTAAAAGGCAAAAATTACTTCAAAAAGTCTTTTATGTGGTCATTTTTATAGTAAAATCCAAATAGTACATTGAGGAGAGATGCCAACATCATCAGTATATAGTTGATCTAGTTAAAACAGATTTTAATCAAGGAGGCCATCATTATTCCTTTTCATTTAGACTCTGAACATTACTGTCCCCACAATCTGTTTATGGTTCGTTATTCTCAGGCTAATAGGTAGTGGAGAATTCCCCAGCCCCTGCCAGTGCTGCTGTAAAAGGTGAAGCCTTCTCATATGCTCTGAGTGTGTCCTTTGTAGGGAGCTGTGACTCATGGCAGAAGCAAGATTTGTTTGCTGCTAGGTCTGTATTTCTTGCTGGGTAAGTACTGGGTTTTACAGTCTAATCCACATGCTCTGGTTCACTCCTGACTCTCATACGTGGTTTCATCCAGCAGCACTTGAGGCAAGGCTTGCAGGCACCTGCAGATACTGTGGGTGTTATAAGGCAAGAGTTTGGCTTCTTTCCACTCCCATTGTGTGCATGGTATAGGGTGCTCTGCTCCACACAGGTGTTGGCCAGGGCCAGCTTCATTCTTCCTGGGATTCTTCCTGTTAAAGGGACAAGACAGGCTACTTGGTTCAGGGTTTTTGTCTGTTGGGGTTGATTTTTCTTTTTAAGTGATTGTGAGGTTTGCTTTTACTCATTTTTATTTGCAACTACTCTATCAGATAGTTAATATTTAAAAACAATTTAGCAAAGGCTTATTTTAGAATTACTTAGATAGGGGATGAAACAGGGAAAAAAAGAAGAGATTGACAAATGTTTCACTGTAAGCAAGTCTGAAGCAGTTTACTATAATCACTTACTGACAATATTAAAGTTTAGCTTCTCATACTCTTCAGTCCTTTATCAGAGGATTTGACATTTGTGTAAGGTATCAGTAAGGACATAAGTACATAGGTACACTTGCCTTTGTTGATGCCAAGGCATCATAATCCAGAAAATTTATGGCAGGATTTCAACTTCAGTATTGCCAGAAATAAAATTAATCCAAGGTGGAAGTGTCCTTTTTGAGAGTTCAAATCCTTCTTGGAACTGCTTTTCTCATTTCCTTCCCACTTTTTTACAACTAAGCATTTACCATTTTTGGAAAAGGTTGTCTGTACTAATATACCAAACTCAGTTCTTCTTTTCTTACTGGCTTGAAATTGAGGTTAACAAAGTTAATTCCAAGAAAGTAGTACATACAAAGAATGATTTTTGTCCCAAAGAACAGCACTGACTTGAACAGTATGGAAGCGCTGATGTTCTTGCTTTGTGCAAGAGCCCATAATGACGAAGTATTCTTGTCAGAGGATATAATGAAACTATAAATTGTTTTCATGACTGCTGTGGTATTTGGTCTCTTGCAGATCACATTCAGAAAGTATTTAGAGCCATGTCTTATGTCAGTAACATCAGAAATAGAAATACATACTTTAGCATGAGCAGTGTCAAGTGATGGGTAATAAGAATCTGCTGATCAAACATCATGTTAAGTGAAAAAAGTTACCTGAAAGTTCTGATAGGTAACATTGAGGATGACATGGACGTTACTCTTCCTTTCAATGGGGAAAGGCAATGAAGCAGATCAGACTAATGCAGAACAGCTAAGATTTGTGAGTTCTGCTTTGCTTAGTGCATGAGCCCTTCACATGAGAAGTGATGACTGCAGGGGAAGGCTCATCTCTGCCTTCCCTCCCCTTTTAGGTGTTTGCATCATTCCTGCATTATTTGCCTTTTTTTTTGCCTCAAACGAGCCTGTGCCTGTAGTATCACAGCATAATTAAGTTTCTTTTACGTGTGACGTTAGGGCATCACACTGTAATTATTTCGTAGTCAAGGTAAATGTTGGTTATCATTCATGCGGCCCCTTCTGCTGTAACATGGTCCCATTTCAGTGTCCAGTTGAGAGGCTGAGCCCAGGAGACATGGCTGGTAGTGGGGAGAAGGACGGCAGTGGGAAGTGAAGCTGGAACAATTGGTTGCTACCTGGGACCTAGGTATTGTAAACACATGTAGAAAAGGGATTTTGCAAATGCTTCTTCCTTCTAGCAGCTTTGTCAAGGCTGCTGGGCAAATTGCAAGGTTTCTCATGCTATTGCATATAAGGAAAAGAATGAGAAACTCAAATTGGTAAATTTTTAAAGTCACCATGGTCAGGTGAACATGTGACCTTACCGATGGATTTCAAGCTTTCTATACAAGATATCTTCCCCATGGTTGTTACTAGTAAGTTGACTTGTGTCAGACTTTGATCTTGGGCAGTCTTCCTCCAGCTTTTCAGAGAACTTGAGCCTCTTGTACCAGTAGTGGCTTGGGTAGAAATGGCTTGTTACATGTGTGGGTTTTTTCTTTTCTGCAGTATCTGGTGTGCAAAAGGAAACTCGAAAGTAAGAAGGAGGCATTGCTAATCCTTTCCAAAGAGCTGGACACCTGTCAGCAAGAAAGAGACCAGTACAAACTTATGGCCAACCAGCTGCGGGAACGACACCAGTCTCTGAAAAAGAAGTATCGGGAGCTGATTGTAGGTTGTTCTTTATAAAGACTGTATAATTGGGGGACAAAGGTGAACCTCAAAAAAAATTGGAAAGAAGTCCACAATGGCTGCTGTAAAAATGTTTAGGTACTTGTTTGCAGTAGTCCTGCGGTTGCACAACCCTGGTCATATTATTACTCATTTGTTCTGCATTGATGAGGCAGTGCTTGTTATGTAAGACACAGAAATGCAGTGCATGCTCTGAGGAAATTTGTTTCAATGATAATTCCATTTAAAAACTGACTGTGGTATTATTATTCCACAGCAACTTAATGTACCAGTATGAAAATTAATGCAACACAAATTTGTAATGAACTGGTGTTCTAAAAATGTAAACAAATCTTCAACTTTAGAATTTTTTTTAAGTTGAAGTTAGTATTACTGGTATTAATCAGCAGTATTTAAAAAAAATTGTTAACATTTTAGTTAAAATACATGTTAGACAATTAGATTCACAGAATTAATATAGTTTCTGGTTTCAGCAATAAGCTGCCGATAAAATATATCTGTTTATTTGTAGGATGGGGATCCATCACTTCCACCTGAAAAGAGGAAACAGGTAGGAATTTTTTTTCAGCTGGTGTTATTTATCTGCTACAAAAGTACTTTGCAAAATAATAAAAATATTAATTAAGAAATCTGGTAAAAAAGCAATTATTTCTGAATATTGAAAAACTCAATCTTTAAATTGTGAAATTCTGCTTTTGTCTACACATTTCACTATGAAATAGCTGAACTATAGAATATATGGCTATTGCTTTCATACTCATCTGAGACTGAAATTGGTCAATGTACAGAGACTTGAGGTTGTTCTCCTTGTTGTTTATTCTTCCTTATTGAGTCCTAAAATGGATTTGTGACAGGACTTTTCATACTTAAAAGTAAGCTGGGAATGCATTGCCTTCTTTCCATAATTGTTAGTTTATTGTTGTGAGTGCTGTTTTCCATTAAGTATTCTCCCAGGCCACTTGGACTCTATGAGTTATAAATGGTGAAACAATGATAATTGCATTTTATGGTTCCCCTGAAAAACTTTTTGCCTGCTTACATGTATTTTTGTTCCTGGATATCCACATAGTGCGTCCCTGTTGTGGAATGTTGGTTGTCACATCTTAAAATTATCTTAATGTTTAGAGAAGAATGGCACCCAAAACTCATTGTGTGGAGCAGGGAGATGAGGAGAACCTAAAAGAACAAAAATTGTTGCTGTAATTGCTAGTTTTGGAAATCTTTTAACTATATTTAAAACATGGTCATTACATTCTGTTAATGGATCAGAAGTTTTACACATCATCCTTTCCCTGAGAGTTTGCATGTACTTCTTGCTATTTAATTAAAATTTTACGGCTTAGGGTTTTGGTTGCTTTAAACTAAACTTCCAGAGGCAATATAATTACTCCTTCAGGCACTTAAACAAATAGCTGCCAAGAAGTCAGTGGCTCAGTGTAGAATCATTTAGCTTCCTCATTATTTAGCATAATTTATTTGCAATTCTGTTATTTCAACAGAATTCGAATAAAACTTTATGACCAGATACAAGTTTGTGCATTCTGAGTGTTGCTGAGGAATATCCAGTTGAAAGAAAAACCCAAAGCAGTGTATGGATCATTACAAAGATAAATAGGAAGGGAGATTTGCTGTCCTGTAGCTCTTCTAATTCATCTTCCATCTTTCAAAACAAATAAAACTGACAGTTGTTTCTAAAATACTAGCCAAATTCAGTCTAAATTCAGAAGCTGTGATTGTATTAAGTTTTGGTAGTTTGTCTTACCAGGGCAGATGCCTGGAAAACCTCTAATAATCTGCCTAGGAGTCATTTTTTTTTTTCCTGAAGAAGTTATGTATTCATGCTAGGTAGCAGTGAAAGAAAGGAAGTGGGGTCACTGATAGGTTCCCCTGTAGAACAATATATATGTTAGGTTGTACAGTAGTAGACTGTTAGTGTACTTTTTGAGTTTTCTTTTTCCTGAGAAATGTCTGTAGCATACAAGGTGAATAACCTAGAGTAGTTAGTGCAACCTTTCTGAAGAAAAGTATAGTTTTCTTTGAGAAATGCATCAGAGAATAATAAAAGAAAGTTATGAATATTTTTCCATTATTATCATACATACATTTCTTAACATTTTCTCACCTAAGGAGGAGTGAAGTTCTCTTTCTCTTTTGTGCTTCTTCTGTACCCTTTTTTCCTGGAACACTAGATGGGTGCTAGGAGAAGTTGTGACCTCAGTCACTTCATGAAAGGAGACCCTGATCCTCCAGTGAATTCTACGCAACACAAAAGTGCATATTGTTTGCATGGTCAGAAATGAGATGAAAACACAATATCCTTAACAATTTGCTGTCTGTTGCAATGGTTTACCACAACTGGGAAATTATTGCTTATTATTGAGATTTCAGTCTAGAACCTTAAATGTAATAGGTTGGTTGGAATTGCTGCTGTCTTCTCCTTCTTGTCTTCATTTTTCCCCTCTATTATCAATTATGTTTGGTGATGGCTTAAAATATCTTGTTTTCCACCATGCCTTCTCATCCTGTTTTCCAGCACAGAATTTCCATGGTTTTTATGGAAATATCATGTAACCAGACATTTTCTGTCAGCAAGCAGCTAACTCAAAATCTGTTTTTGTAAAATTATTACTTAAAGGTATCTTAACATGAAGTGCTCTGTGGTGTTTTCCCTCTCAAAGCTGTGTTTGCATCTCGGATCTTTTCCAAACTAAACAATTCTATGATACGATGATGACTCTATCCAAAGATTGCTCTGTGTGTTTCGCCTTCTGCTAACCAGCAGAAGCAGAAAATGAGAAATGGTGCTACAGAAATCTCTATTTCTAATGTAGATGTTTCACCATTAGTGTTGTTCAGAGCTTGTGAGCTGTCAATGCTTTCCTGGTCCCTCATGCCTAACACTCTGAAATGATGTGGTTGAAGGCAGTTTTATAATGCCTTATGGTGTCAGGTGCAGAATAGTTTTTGTCTAAGTAATGGAGGAGCGAAATGTTTCAGGACAGTAGGAATTAGGAACAGTTTGTTTTGTTTTAAAATTTGTTCAGACATGGTTGTAGTGGTTTAATCCCAGCCAGCAGCCAAGGCCCAGGCAGTCCCTCACTCACTGCCTCACCAGGGTGATCAGAGAGAGAATCAGAAGGGTGAAAGCTATGAAACTCATGGGTTGAGATAAAGACAGTTTTATAGGAAAAGCAAAAGCTGCTCACACAAGCAAAGCAAAGCAAAACAAGGAATTCATTCTTGTACTTCCATGGGCAGGCATGGTGTTCACCCATCTCTGGGAGAGCAGGGCCTTTTCAAGCATAATGGTGGGCTGGAAAGACAAATGCCATCACTCCAAACACTTTATATACTGAGCATGATGTCACTTGGTCTGGAATATCCCTTGGGTCAGTTTGGGTCACCTGTCTCCTCCCAACCTTCCATGCACCCTCCACTTTCCTTGCCAGCAGGGCAGTACAAAAACCAGAAAAGGCCTTGGCTCTTTAAGTCCTGCTCAGCAATAACAAAAACATCTCCATGTTATCAGCCCTGTGTTCAGCTCAAATCTAAAGCATAGCCCAATATCAGCCACTGTGAAGAAAATTAACTCTACCCCAGCTGAAACCAGCACAATGGTAAGCAATAGACACTCCCTGTTTTGAAAGACATGTTAAAGTATTTCTCTGTCTACATAGTCTCTGCTGAGCATCCTATATAAATAGAAATTCTACTATTCTACAGTTCTGCAATGATATGTAATTATATGCATTAACTGTGATATAGGACATTATAATGGAAGTTTACTAGGTGTCTGTTGGCCACTGTTGCTGCACTGGGAAACTTAAAAAAACATAAATTGGATTTCTAGCTTAAAATATACTACCTATTATTTTAATCTACATTGCTTAAATTTTCAGTATAGCTTCAGTTTGGGAGAAGCTTTGCCATTAAAATAACAAATCAGTGAATCCTTTGACCCTCTATACGAAATGGAAGTTCTTTTAATAAAAATGAGATCCTTTGAATAAACAAAGATGAAGTAAAATGCATGGTTAGGAAAACGACTGTGCTGGGCCACAGTTCTAAATATGCTTTCCTTAATTTGATCTCAGTGAGACCACTCAGTTGGAGATAATGGGTTTGCACTGGGGCTGTGTGTCAAGAATAAAGCTGCAATGCATATGTCACTGGGGAGGCCTTAGATTTGTATTTTAAATGTATAAGGAATCAAATTAAATGGACCTGAACACCACAAGACCACAGAATAGTTGGTCAACTAGTCCAATCTTGCCCAAACATAACCAGCTAGAGCAGGTTGCCCATTTTCAGTATCTTTTTGATTCTCTGTAACTCCACAGCCTCTCTGGGCAGCCTGTTCCAGTGTTTGAGCACCCTCAGAGAAAAACGGGTGAGGGGGAAAGATCCTTCCTCCTCTTCTTGCTGTCCTTTCTAAGGAGCCTGTATTCCTTCATCACAGCGCTCCAGTTGTGTGACCTATTCCACTGATTCTCTATGATCCCAGAGTTTGTAACCCTATAACTGCACAGAGTCTTCAAACTCCTGTTTATTCCCCCTGCTGCATGTGTTAGAGACTTCAGAGGGGCATCTGAGTGTGCTGGTTCTGTGGTACAGGCCTAGAGCTTTCCTACAAGATTGTTCTGTGTTTGTCTTCTTCTCTACATGTCATTCTCTATGGTCAAAGGAATTACACTTCAGCTCAGTTGCTTTGTGTATTGCTATGTCCTTTCTCTTCCCATCATCCCAGCCTCTTGGTTGCCTACCCTATCCTGAGCTTCCTTATCCCCTCCTGCATAATTTCAGGAGTAAAGCTCTCCTTTTGAAGTTCTCCAGCCTACTGGCAAAGATACTTTTGCCTCATGTAGTCAAGTGGATCCTGTGTGGATCCCAAGAAGCTGTTGAGCTGTTGATCCTCTCTAAAGATCCCATGGTCATAGACCATGAAATCTTCTATTCCATTAGAGTAGGTGGTAGTATGTAAAAGCTAGAACTTGTTAGCCAAACTAGGAGTCATGCTTTGTGAAGTGACACCATTGTTTATTCAACAAATAGGTTTTGCACTAACACAGAATCATAGAATCATTTAGATTGCAAAGATCTCTAAGACCATTGAGTCCAACCATTGACCTAATGCTGCCCAGTCCACCAGTGAAGTCTAGGAGAGAAGAAATGCTCTAATAGATGTGATAGTCCCTCAGGCCTGATGTGTACAACAACTTCTGCTCTGGTTGCTCTGTCTTACCTTAATGGAATTGAGAGACACTTGTGAACACCTCTGCACCTGAGTACTCTAAATAAATATTCCATCAGTTAATTACAACACTCAGAATATTAAAGGGTTTTTGATTCTTTTTGTGCATTATCTCAAAGTGTAAGATGTGTTCAGGAGCCCAAAATATTTAGGAGAGGAATTTCTTCTTCTCTTGTTTTATGTCAAGTGACTGCTTGGTGGAGCTTTTTTGGTGTTGTATTTTGGCATGAAAATATGACCCATATTAAATGTATTTTGTTTTGTATACCCAGGATCTGTAATTTTAAGAGTCTTCTCTGGCTTTTCATCTTAAAGAAAAAAATACAATAATTTTGGGGTTTTATTGCAAGGAAGCTACTGCTAAGGGAGGTCATCAATTCCCATATCTTGGAGTGAACAGTGGTAGTTGGTAAGTAAAACAGGTTTTTCTGTATTAAGTCAGCCACTGCAATCATAGGAATTCATTGGAGGAGAAACTTAAGTTTGATCAGTCACACCCATCAAGTGTGCTGAATGTTTCATCAAACCTTTTTCTGTCAGACCTATAATTTCAGTGTTCTTTGTTTGAAGGTGTGGCTGGAACAAACATAAAAGGCTGTAAATAGCAATATAGGAATGTTTGTATTTAAAAATACTTTTAAACTGTAAAGGTACATTGGAAGTTTCCCCCTCTTCCCCCTTCCTGTATTACTTTTTCAGGTAGTACCCTAAAGGCAAAAAACTATATTTTTTTTTAAGTGTTGGATAAGATTTATATGCAAGAGAATTGAGAGCTATATTAAAGACTGTTACTATCCGTAATTTTTAAAGTGCTGTGAAAAAAAATAACTCTGTGTGTATGTGTAGCTAGATTTGCAAAATGGTAGAGGAGCCAAACTCCAGTGTAGTGCATAATGCCAGAGATGATTACTCAGAGTTGCTGTTTTTTCTCATCAGGCCAATTGGTCACTACTAAGCAAAGATCTGTTGCTACCTGACAGGTATTTACTGGGTTATGTTAATAAGTATTTATAGATATTTTTGTGAGTATCTTTTGGCACTCATCTGTAGCTAAAAGTCGAGTTCTTTTCCGCCTTTTATCCCCAAAAATGTGCAAATTTTAACAAAGCCTAGGTGGAAAAGGAGGAGGTCTGTGATCCCATCTCATTGAATCTTTCACTCTCTGGTCCGTTCTGATCTATAATGCCTTTTTTCCTCTATGTAATAAAGGTAGGCACGTCACACTTGGCACTCTCAGTGACATCTTTTTCTGCTTTCTTCATAGCTTCTGATGGGATTGTTGGCGGTGGTTGCACTTGCATTTGGTCAGAAGAAAAAGGAATATGGGGAGAGTGTCCTATGTCTAGCGCTGCCAGGGGGGTTTAGACTTTGCTTAGATCATGCTCCACTGAGAAGGGTGTTGGGCACTTGAACAGGCTTCCTAGGGAAGTGGCCACAGCACCCAGCCTGCCAGAGTTCAGGCAGCATCTGGACAACACTCTTAGTGTATGGCTTTGTTTTGGGGTAGTCCTGTGAGGTGGAGGGAGTTGGACTTGATGATCTTTGTGAATTCCTTCCTGCTATTCTTTGAGTCTGTGATACATGCAAGCTTCCCATAACAGATACATATAAAACAGATATGTTGTTGTACTGCAGAGGCTCCAGAGAACCTGCCAGAAACAGAGTGTGGCTAGTGCTCTGGGAGCTTGTCTGATACTGGGCAGTTACTGAGACAGGGCTGAAGCAACGCTTGTTATTTTGTATTAGAAACAGCTGCATTGAGAAGCGGGTAGGAGAAACAGTTTCCACTGCTGCAGGTTGTTGCAGAGGGAAGACAAGATGAGGCAGCAGAAGGGTGCCTCTACATCTTTCCCTTCTTTATTCATGGCTCAGAAACCTCTCTTCATCAGTACTTTGGAGTTAGTTTTGTGTAGTGTAAGTGAAAGAAGTAAAGTCTTTCACTTTCAATTTCAGGAGTCGTTTTAAGGTTTCACCTAAAGTCAAAAGAAACTGTTGAAGAAATTGAGTCTAGAGAAGCTGAATTTGGCTAATTTACAGGGATTTGTTCTCTGTTGCACTGGTAAATGATATGAGCTTTATTGTCTGTTGAAGTAACTCATCTTGGATTTCTGAGTGAATTCTGGTTTTTTTCTATGAATACTGAGAAGAAGTTGCCAAATGGAAAAATGAATTGCCTTTGCCTTTGCATAGATTTCTCCCCTTTCCTCAAAAAATACGTGCTTGCAGGTTCACAAAGGCAGTCCTCCATTGTTAGTTTTATCATCTTTCAAGCATATGGTATATTTTCTTATATATGCCAAAGAAATGGTACCCAGTCCAGGTATCAATCAACATATTGTCTTGGCTGGCTGTCCTTAAGCCTAGCAGAGCACTTTTGAAAATCAAATGTTTGGCCTTCTATCCACATTTAACCAAGAGTTTTAATAAGGTCTTGCCAAAACATTTGAAACTCGTAACAGTCTAAATTATACATTGTATGGAACCTCTTAAATTGCATGTGAGCCAGGGAAATGAGTAATTACTGGGGACTACTTCTGTGACATAGCTTGCTTGTTTCAGTTTAACAGAAGTACAATACAAGGCTTGCAGGAAGGAGCAAATCTATACTTAGCTCATTGTAATGCTCTTGGCATGGTCAAACAAGGCTGGTTTATTTTGGTATCTAAAATTCTTTGTTTCAAGTTTCTTCCAAAATCTGCTTTGTGAGTATAAAGGTTTTTGTCACGTTAAGTCATTTATATGACTGACAAAATTCAGCATAGAATTGCAACCCCAGAGAAATGGTTTTAAAGGAAATAAATCTGAGCAGGAAGATTTAGTATAGGCATGGTAATGCCTTTCCTGCTGTTACTGGGAGCCAGGTTTTAACTACAGACTGCTGAAATCCTGGTGTTATGGTTGTAAACACTGATTAGTGAGATTGAGTTCTTTCCAGGTGTTGAAATTACATGTGCTATTGCAGTGTTAGGAGTTGTTCCAATTAATCATAAAAAGGAACTTTATAAATAGAGGTGTTTCAGAGAGGTTTGTGCAAATCATATTCCTTTTAACTAACGCAGGCTTTTTTGAAAGTCAGCTTCGTTTAAAAGAATAAAAAATAGCATCCAAGCAGTAGCCATAGATATTTCAGTTTAAATACAATTTCCTGAAAACATGGGTTCTTTGTTTTCTTTCTTTTAAACAGCATTAAGAAGTACTTCTCAAAACCGTTGATTAAATGAGTTCTGAAGCTCCTTGATGCATTCATCCTGTGAATGAGTATTACACTATTTGTTTATGATGTAGGAAAAAGAAAAACAGTCCACAAAAGCATACATGAGAAATCTTTTGCATTGCTTGAATGGTTGTTTTCTTGGAAGTAAAATTAGAAGCAGCTTAATTTTAGTCCTGTATTGGCAATAAATTGGCTATTTATAGGGGCTCTTTTGCTATTACACTCTTCCCCCAAATTACTTTCTGCAGTCTTCAAGTTTGTCAGTAGTTTAAAAAATGCTTTAATCTCTTCCAAAACAGTGTGAAATTTACCTTACTTTTTCTGAATTTTTGGTCTCAAAGCGTCATAAGTACAGAAGCTGTAGCATTGACTTAGGCTTCTTGTTCATCAAGTAGGATGATGACAAGTAGGATGTTGTCAGTTTCTTGAGTTATTTTTCCTGTTGAAAAGTTTGAAATTATTTCTAATTTAGGCCAATTGGAATTTGAAGTTATCTTCTTCAGTAGTAATGTACAAAAGTTCTATGTGATGGTAGCTTAATAGTCTAATCCTGCAAATGTCATATGCATGCATAGCTCTGTTCATGTTACTATTCACATTCATACATTCCTCTTAATAGTTCTCTTAAATGTAAAGCAGGACATGTGGAAATAGCATTTGTTAGTGAACAAGGAGCAAGATTGCAGTAATGGCTATCATATACCTTGTTGATTTGACAGTGTATGGGTTGTAAAAATAAAATTAATGAAAACATCCTATGAGACTCAAATGGTAGTAGAATCACTGGGTAAAAGAGTCAGATTGAAAAAGAGGGATGTCAGAATAGAGAAATGGGGAACTTGAAAGAGAAGCACAGCAAGTAGGGAACCTAAAACTAAACCTAAAATACCAAGAGAGGACTAGGAACAGTTGCTTGATGAATTACAGTCAGTTAATGCGTTGGCCTCAAATCCAGGGAGTATGTCTGAGGGTGGCTCAGAGATATTGACTCATGAGGCTTTGCTAAGTCATGCTTAGAAGATCCAAAATTTCTTTTTTCATTTCTTTTCATACTCTTGAGATTTATGGCAGTGGACGGCAGTGGACACCAAGCTGTCCATAGGCAATGTCTTGAAAGGCTGCACCTTAGCCACTATGATTCTAACTCTGTTAGAAAAGCTGTCATTGGTAGGCTTTTCCTGTGTTGAGTCAATGTTTGTGTATTCATGAGACATTTTTAGGGTAAAAATTGAATAAATTTAGCTGTAGTATTTGCTCATTTTCAGATAGCATATATAGGAAAAGAGGAGATTGCATTTATTTTTTGGTTAGTGATCAAGCTGATGGAACTTAATTGTAAGATCATAGACCAGACTGCTTGCTCTGCTAACTTAGTAGGTTAATTTGAATCACTCCTTTTAACTTGGATTATTGGGTGGGGAAGGGAATAGTTGGGCTGTAAACTCCAGCTTTCACCTCTATTTTTCCAGAATCTAGGTGATACCTAACAACAAAAATGAGGTCATGTTTGAAGTTTTGCACTAGTAGATATCCATGGTGTAGCTCCATACAGGGGCAGGGACTTTGGCTGACAACCTCTTTACTGGCTGGAAATCTATTCTAAATGCTATTAAGGACTTTCATCGTATCATAATTCTTTCTCAGCTGTGCCTTTTGTCTAATTATATCCAAGTTTAATACTATTATTTTGGCAGTTTTGTATAAATATTGTCAAAGTATTCTGAATTTAATTCTTCCCACGAGCCACGATACTAGAACTAGTGTAGATGTTTTCACTTTGTCTTGTTTGGGGTTTATGTGGTGTTCTGGGATCTGTATGAACTCATGCTGTATGTATTTTCTATTATGAAAGATAAAGGAACCCAGGTGACTTTTCTTGTTATCTCTCTCATGAAGCATGAAGTCTGGGTACCACCAACAATAAAAGTAAAGATCGTTGGCAGATAAGGAGTAATTCAGGGGTTTCTTTTCGAGCGCTACTTACACTTCTCTCCACAGACACTGACTTCTGACTGATATTTACTCTTTTTCTAGGCAAATCTTGCTCAACTACTGAGTGAGGCTCAAGATCGAAATAAACATCTTGGAGAAGAGATTGGAGAGCTTCAACAGAGACTGGGAGAAGTACAAGGGGACAATAAGGTATTACAGACTGCCAGTAAATGGGTAAACTGGGGGCTACAGTTTTGCATTTACTTCTTAGGAAAACAAATAAAATAATGGGTTACAGAACAAAAGTGAACAGTTTTACAGAACAGTAAAACTATAGAAGCTGTAAAGGATACCAGTAAGTGTATTGTATTATGTATTTTTTGTATGCTGTTTTTGTTCTGTTTTCCTTAACTATGTATTTTGTATTTAGCCTTGCTTTAATGCTCTCAGACTTTCTATGTTCCTTTCTTTTTTAAAAAAACCTTGTATTTTATTATTGGTATTTGCTCTTACAAATAAGTACAGAGAAGCATGTGTTCTTCATGTGATAATTTTCAGGTTTTTGTACTGAAATACAAAATTTTAGTAAATGCCAGAGGAGCATAATTTTTCCCTTAAAAATATGTATGGTGAGCTTTCTATTAAGCCCTCATCCCATTACACTTACATAACCAATTTATTTCATTGCTAAATTTAGCAAGTTATATGGAACATTGCTCAAAATCTGCCATTTGGTATTAATCAAACTCCTGTTGTCTCCATTAATTGAAATATTTAAACTCAAGCCAAATGTGTGTAACATTCACAGCTGGAGCTTTATGCAAAAGTACATTCAGAGATCAAACTAGTGAGAAGTTGAGTTGGACAGTTGAGGTGGTTAACAAAGTAAAAAATTGAAACAAATAATGATAACTTCTCTCCTTCAGCTGCAGTTTTAAAATTATGGGATTTTAAAATTTGAATTAAAGTTACATGGCTTTTAATTATTCAAATGGGGTTTGATTCTTTCCATTTAAGTTTATTTATTTTCTTTTAAACATAAGTATATTGTGATCATGCAGGGCTTTTTTCACTGTTTGTCACAGACCTCCCTTGAAGGTCTTCATAGAGCTGGGAAAGGGTCAAGTGAAACCTGAATTTGTAGTATGCATAGCGTTCAGCATAAGTTGCTCAACTCTTCAAAGACCAGGTTTCCCACTGTTTATTTTCATTTGCATGTTACTGTTTGAACTGTATTACAGTGTAAAAGTCAGTGCCTTTCAGTTCTCCAGTACCAATATTATGCCACACAGCCTTTCCCAAGCCAGTTCCTGAACAGATAGCAAGGGTTTGTAAACACAAGCAGAAAAAAAAAGTAGGAAAACTACAACACATTTAAATATCAAGATTATGCACCTATTGTAGTTCCTTATGACAATATATGATCTTGGTAATACAGAACCTACTTCTTTGTGCCTGAACTGGCACTGTTTAGGTTTACCATTGTGGGTTAATTTGGTATTAGCTAGTTATCTTTGTGACATTTGTATTCTCAGCATGAATTTAAATTCATGATCCTCAAAATTAATGGAAAAGTACAAAAGAAGTTGTTCTGCCCAGCATTCCTTTCTCTGAAAGGTGCAAAATAGTGCATCACTAAATAAAGAGTGTGAGGAAAGAGCTGCATCAGACACAGATTAATTTAGACTAGGATTTTCATTTTTGGAACACATTCTTCGCTTTCCTAGTAAATGAAAAATAGAGCTTATTTTTAGAGTCAGGTTGCTGGTTTTCAAAGTGCCTAAAAAAGCATTGCCATCTTTCTGAGGGATTTAACACTCTCCTCCTGTGTCAGATTTCTCTCCCTACAAGCTTCAGTGATAAAATTCCAGGCTTGTTCACAAAGCCATTCTCTTCTGCTCATCAGTTCTTCTGTACTGGCAGCTGGGCTACCTCAGGCACTGGAGTCCAGATAATGCATGGTATATACAAAAAACAAAAAAACTATAATAATTTGCTTGTTCTTACATTTTCCCCCTGCATTCTTCTCACTGCTTTTTCCAAAGTGAGGGAGGGCATCCTGCCCAGCTGGTCTACGTCAGCCTTACTTCTGGCAAGAGATGAACAAACAGCTGCTTTTGCAGCAAGTGAAGCTGCTTATGGATGAACAATTCTGCCTGTGTCTGAGCAGGGGTGACTCATGCAGGCTTTGTCACTGAGTGGCAAGAGCTTTGCAGGACTAAAAAAGAAAAAAAAACCCTCTTTAAATATCACACATTAGCTCTATTGATAAAGAAATGTTTTGATGGCTTGACTTGTTTTTCACCACTTTAATGTTTCCTACAAGGAGGATACAGTCACTTGGATTAGCAAGAAAACCTTGAACCAGAGATATTGTACTTGTTGAAATCATGTTAAACACGTCATCAGGCAATAACAAATTACTTGCATTTGGTTTAACTGGAATAATTTTTTCCTCTCATTTCAAGTAGAATTTTATTGGCACAAATAATAAAACTTCTTCAGACAGTCTCTGGAAGTATTTGTTGTTGCAGTTTGAAAAATACAGCAATAGTTAGACTGCAGCATTCCAGTGACAGATATCTAAGGCTATTTATTTTTTTGATCAATCACAATTTCACAAGTTCTAACACATGAAAACTCTTCTATCTTTATTGTAGTTATTTGTAAATTTTTTTTCTTCCTAATGTTTTGGCAGCAATGGTTGGAAACAATTACTAAACATAGAAGGAGATATTTAAAAAATCTAATTTTCTTATATGAAAGGGTAAAAATGGAAAGCTTTAAGAGAAACTAGAGACTGACAAGGTGACTCAGTTGCCTTTACCTGTACCCTTACCCACGCAAAGAATTGCTTTTGTAAGTTGCCAAGAGCAGTGCTGAGCGAGAGGAAGGTGCATGGGGAACAATGGCTGCAGTGCTACTGTCAGTTCCTTATTGCCAGGCAGACAATCATTCATGCAGCAACAGGGAGAAGTATTAAATGGGGGTGTGTGTTTTGGCAGAACTGGGTCTTCGGGTGGCATATTTGCAAGTTCTGGTCCACATTTTAAGATTTTGTAAGATAACATGGTGAAGACAGTTGCTGTGACTGTGGCTAAACATGATGGTTTCTGCCTTCCGTGAAGAATTGGTTGTCCTTGTTTCCCTTTTCCTTCTGCATGTTTTATTGATAATCAAGAGTGTCCAACTTTGGTGCAGGCATTGTCTGTGGACTCCTAGCCTGCACAGCAGCAATCCCAGTGATGCTGTTTTTAGGCATTGTGGGACTGATACAGTGTTGCTACTTTGTAAATAATTATCTTAGTTGAAAGTGATGTAAGAAGAAGCTGTGATATTAAAATAAAAAGACAGTGCTTGCAGCAGTGGATTATTTTGGTTAGCAGTTTATGGGTTCTTGACAAACAGGAGTTTTCTTTGGTAAGGTGCCATTAATTTAAATCCGTTCAGCTGTGAATGCTGTTCACTGAATCCTGAGGGGGAGTGTTAACCTAAATGAAGCTGAGTGGTCTTGGTGATTTCTGAACGACAGAAACAAAAATACAGCAGCTAGAGGGCAAGTGTATAAAGTTTTTAACAAAGCACTAATATATAAAATAAACCCTTAAATCTCTGGCATAACAGTGTCTCTTTGGGTCACGGCATTTTCAGGGAAGAATTTTATAGCAGGTGGTGCTGCCTCGTGAGACATTCACAATGCAGAATTGAACGACTTGGCCTGTTCTGCCCTGTCAACTCTCTGATTGGCCAACTGTCTGGAAGAAGCACTCTTGTTTTATGGATTGATATTTTACTATATTTTGTTTATGTTAATAATGCTGCTTTTACTGGATGAATTTGGATTTCTGAAACATTCTTTTTGTAAGACTTCATGGTTTTGGGTTTTTTTTGCCTCAAAATTGGTAGTAAATAAAGAGTTCTCTTTTTGTTGACAGACTGTTTGACCTTGCAAGTTATAGTTGCTTGCAGTTATATCTTATGCCTCACCCCCTCCTGGGCTGGAGGAGAGTTGGTCATAGTGCATGAGTGGCAGCTTTGGTCCAGTTCCCAGCCTGGTGCCAAACGTCATGCAGAAGTTTTGCTCTGCTGCATGCATCGGAGGCATTAATAAAGTGTGATTCCTCTTTCCATTTCCAGGTTTTTTTAAACAAGATTGAAACCTCAAAATGTTATTACATGTGTTTTGTGTGGTCTTTGTTACTAGAGAGAGATTGTAGAAATTAAATTAATCTATCTAAATTAAATGACATGACATGACCACACCTTTTGTTCATCAGCACTTTAGCATTTAAAAAAATCCAATAGCTGTGAAGCCCTTCTAGGATTTGCTAGTTGCCTTTTTGACTTACTTGTTTTGATAAAGAAATTAATAGGAGTTATATCTCTTAGTATCCACTCAGCCTTAATAACTGTGCAGTGGTTTGCACTTTACCTGTGGGGATAGAGAAATGTAGTTTGCCAAAACCAGTTACTTTTGCAGCCACAGTTTTCCCTGAACAAGTGAACTTCTTATCAGCACACATTGTACTAGCTTCAGTGACTTGCACTGAACTGGAGCTGAAATAAGCGGATGGGATGATTTTGGTAGTCTGTCTTGCATCAGCAGGATTTTAATTGGCACATTGTAGCTATGGTGACTGACATCCCATAAATACCAGAGATAGATTTTAATGTACAGTCTTCTACTTCAGAAGATTGATTTTTTCCCTAACACTGCAATATAATGATGTGCATTAATTCCTTGGTGCAGTCAAAGGTACAGGAAAAGTCAGACTGTGGTAGGTTTCCCTGGTCTCTGTGGAGTTCCTAAAGATGAGTCCTAGTTGTACTGAGTATAAACAACTGTAAATGCTGAATGCCTTATAGATTAGTATTTAATACTCCATGGTCCTTGAAAGGTCATTGCTTTTTGCTTTGGATATTGAATGTAAATGTGTATTAATTCAAGTCAGACTATTTTCAGCAGTCACAAGCTCAGGAGTTTGTTAGCTGCTTGAGCATTTTGGCCGAGTCTTTTTGTTATTGGCCCATTTTTTTGTTTTTGACATGAATTAGCTTTTGTGAGTAGACCGTATTAGCAGCGGTTAATGCAAATCTGCACTGATGTAGCACAGGGCAGGTCTTAAGTAGTGTCAGTAAAATGAAGCTGGAAAGCCACTTTGTTTGTTTTTATTAACTAGGAAGACTTCTCTGCTGCAAAAAATTTTAATATTTACATATTTATGAAAAGGCTTTGTGCTAATTCTCTAGTTTTAGTCTGAGTGGAATTAGTTCCTGTCGCTCCTAAAAAACATTGACCACATGTCTATGTTTTCTTGATCTTTCCTATTTATATACTCTGATCACTGTTGCAGGGTCTGATTCGATTCTTGTGGTTTGACTGTTCAACTGGATTTTTTCACTAAAAACTGGATTTGACCCTCAGCTTAGAAGCTTCTCTCTGATTTAAATAATACCAGCTGTTTGGCCTGGAAGAGCTGAAATCTATGACAGCTTTACTCTTTCTAATACAGATATACTCTGCTGCTACAGCCCATGTTCTCTTGCTTACTGAATTCTTTTTTTGTCATGGCAGCTCCTTCGAATGACCATAGCAAAGCAAAGACTGGGAGATGATGAAGTTGGGGCTCGCCACTTTGCAGCACATGAACGGGAGGACCTTGTTCAACAGTTGGAGAAGGCTCGAGAACAGGTAATAATTAAATGGGCATATAGTGTCATGTTTTACAGAGCTATTGTAGTAGCTAGTAAATAATTTCTCTTCTGTTTGAGGGCTGGTAGCTGACTGATATTGGAAGTAGTGGTTAGAGTGAACTCCTAATCTCTGGAATTTTTTCTCTAGATTATTGATTCTCCTTTTCTTTTTAATGTCCAGCAACAACTCGTGACAATTAAATATTGTCAATGAATGTCGGTGAAAGGTACCTTTAGTGAAGTCTGTTACAAGTATTCAACACGGTGTACAGTGGCTGATGTACCTCCTAAAGATACCCTCTGAATCAAATTTTCTGTAGAAGTGTTATTAGTGTCCTCTTCCTCCTGTGTCCAAGCTATTTCTCCTCCTCTTCTAAAAACTTCCCCTTCCTCAAGTCTGTATGAATGCTCTTTACCATGCAGCATCAGACTTTCTCCCTGATACTGATACACACATTTCTGGACAGTTTTGCAGGTCTGTGGTCTCAGTTTTTCCCACACTTATTCCTACCAGTATCAGTTCCAACCTGAATGAGCCATTCTGTGATCCAGGATTTTCTAGTTTTTCAGTCTTCCCTCAATTGCAGCACCACTGTACCTTACTGGAAAGGCTTTTGGTCTTCTTCCAGTGTGATTCTCCCTTCTAACTCTGTTACCAAGCTTGTATTCTTTCTGTTCATCACCCAGCCTCTTATTTAGAAGAGATATTCTGTCGTCCTTCCTGGCTTATCCATGTTTTCTAGGGTGTGGGTGGAGACTTCTGTAACTGCGTATTTTTCTTACACTCAGTTTCATCTCCTTGGAAGTTTGAAGCTCTTTGTCCTTGAGTATCTTTCACACTGGACTTCTTCACTCTTGCTTAATAGCAAAGCTCATCCTGTTGTCTCCATGTTGACTTATTTTGTAATTTCTCAGTTCTTATTCTGTGGAACCTTATTGCTCAAGTCCCATGATTAGTCTAAATCTGAGCACTTATAGGCTTTTTGACAAGTTCTTATTCAGTTTACTTAATTCTTGGAGTCCTAGAAATTATATGATAAAACCACCTTAATATGTTTGTAGAGCAGAATTACAGTAGGGATTGAGGTCTCTTTTGCTGTTACATTTTAATTGTTTTCTAGAAATTTTGTCAAACAAATCTAACCAGTAAAGTTACTTAACTCCAAATTAATGAAATATTACAAAATTGAGTAAAAATACCTGGGATTATGAGCTTTGAAAATACTTTTGATTGTCCAAAATCAATACTGTTCAAACATGTGCTTGTTGCTGTTTTCAGGCTGGGTCCTATGTTAGCTATTGTTTAAACTTGAACTGATACAGCTCTCCTTTCTTCTCAGATTGAGACTCTGAGGTATGATCTTCAGGCTGCACTGGATGAGTTACAGGATGTGAAAGAGGAACGCTCTGTTTACCAAGATAAGTCTGACAGACTAAACCAAGAGTTGAATCATGTCTTAGGAGGGCATGAAAACCGTATCATTGACATAGATGCTCTGTGTATGGAGAACAGGTGAGTGCATTACTGTTTCCCTAGAAAAACAGTGTGTTGTTTTAATAGGAGTATCAGGAAGTCAGTCACAACAAAACTTTAAAGAAAATATATCCAAGAATGAAAGCTAAGAGATCTTGGTAATCTGTTTTGCCTGTTTTGTTTATACTGTAACTAAGCGTTAAATAATATTGAGAAATCCAGGCTACAGGAAATTACCAATGTTGTATTTGGCTTCAGAGATGCCAGTGATGTTCCCAAATAAAGCTAAACAAGGAAAAGGAAGAGAAGACCCATCACTGTATGGCACCAAAAGCAAGCATATTAAAAATTTGTGTGTTCAGAAACTTCCAGTGAGCTGTAATGGACTAATCTTGAACTGGAAACAGGGACTTGGCCCATCCTCACACTGGACTTCTTCACTCAATTTTCTCCACAGAGAAGAAGTTGTCAGCAAGGAGTGATTTGCCAACAAAAGTTGCTGGTGAAATCACCCATGTAGATATATTTGCTGGTTTCTTGGGAAAAGAATGTGTTTTATGGTCTCTACTAAGGATGACAGAGAGGAGTCACTGACAGAGCTATAGCAGGTATCTCCCTTAGTGTCAACAATTACCTTAAAGTGAAATAGAACTTGTAAGACAGTTTCCATTTACAAAAACTTATGCTTTAGACAAGAAAGTGTACTACTAAAGGCATTACTTCTTCCCAGCAACTTCAGGGGTTTTTTTCTGTTTTGTGTGGCCTACAGTTCTGTAGCAATTTAAGCCCCCTGCTCCCATGACAGTGATGTGAGTTTTTTCTGTAAAATAATTAATAATTGTCACGAACCCTAATACAGCTGCAGTTGTACTACATGAAAGAAGATATCTTATAAACCCTTTATACATAAAAAAGGTATTTTCCTATTTGAAAATAACTGTCTCATCCAAGTGCATAAACTCTTTTAGGAAGAACCTGTACTGTTTCATTTAACTGTGTACCATTTTTCAACTATACAGTTAAATTTTCTACTTTGTGATTGCTAATGAGAAGTGCCAAGTAAGTGATGTATATTGCAATGCAAAAGTTCTGCATAGCTGAGTCTTGTGTTGACATATATACAAATCTTCATGTGTCCATCGCACAGACCTTGAAGTACAGAGGGAACACATAAATGCTTCCTGACTATTTCCTCTAGACATAAATATATTCTTTTAGCTTTCTTCCCCAGAAACCTGACAACCACTACAAAATATTTGTGCAGCATGCTTGACAAATCTAATAGGAGGGCAGCCTCCTGTTCCGATGAAATTTGTTTCCCTACTTAAAGTTTTATGGGGTCAAGAACAGTAAGATTTTGTTATTTCATCCCTCACAGAACTGCAGAGGGAAAAGAACTCTCAGTAGTCCAAAGAGAAGACATGCCAAACAGTAAAGAAGACTGCTTGAGGCAGTGTTTGAAGGTAACATGAAGTAAAAGATTACATTTCTTTTTCAGGTATCTTCAAGAGAGATTAAAACAACTTCAAGAGGAAGTCAACCTTCTGAAGTCTAGTATTACTAAATATAAGGTAAGATCCTCTCAGTGTATCATCTAGACTGTGCTTCTTTGTTCATGGAAGTTACTGTTCATTTTCATGTTAAATGTGTTTGAAGAACAAATTTGTTCTTGCAAGAAAAATCCACCATTGACATTCTGACAATATTAGTATGTATACATATTACATGCTCATTCTTCCTTGTAGGCTTCTTAGCTGAGGGTAGTACAAAGAGATACCTGTTAAGAGTATTTTGAAAAATTAGTGAAATTACTTTTTTGAGTTCTGTGGGAGAACCATTGGTCTGCTGGGGGGCAGGTGATCAGCCTTCCAGCCAGCTGGTAGGTGAAAAGTAGCAGATGACACAGTGGTGAATGACTGCAGCTGTGTTGCTGTCACAAAAAGATCTTGTCTCCCTGTTCTCTGGTGGCTGTGCTATTTCTTCATGTAGATTAATGGTCACTAAGCTTTCATTGTTCTTCTTTTCCTGAGTTAAGGTATGTGCTGTTTTACATAAAACCTTCAGGACTGATTTTTGCCCTTCCCAGAAGCTATGCACTCTTATTTCCTTCTGCAAGTGATTTTGGGGAGTGGGAGGGGAGGGCTACTTGTCAGACCATGAGAAGGGTAATCTTAGGATTGTCAGTAGGACTTCTTCATTTAGGTCACTGTAAAGTAGTTGCAGCCCTGATTGTTTTTTGTGCATGAGCAAAGCTTCTCAAACTACCAACCTCATTTCAGTGTCTGTTCCCACTTGCAGCTTGGGTCTCTTGGAGTGTGAGTTAGTTTAGTGGTGAGAACTGAGCATCTTGGTGGTCTGGTGGGTTTCACAGAACTGTAACTGAAAGAGCTGGACTTCTGTAGCAGGACCATTCTGCTTCTGATTCCTGAAAGCCAGTATTTGGTATTTAAAAGGGCTTCTAGAAACTCTGGTAGAGGAGTTGGAACTTTCCCTTTGAAACCTATCCAAAGAAATTCTGGGAAAAGTCTGCTTTTATTTCCAGTTGTTATTGTTTACAGGATACTGAAGTATCTTCACTAGCAGTCAGCAGGTCATTAAAAAACAGGCAAGTCTTAAATATACATTGTGGGGAGTGGGTGAGAGAGACTGCAGTAAAGTGATTACAATGAGACAGATGAGTCTTTATAATATTACAAAGACTTTAGGCTGGAGAATAATAATATTTGAGAGTTACACCCCCATAGTTTACTATGGGTGTAAGGTCCAGGCCATGCAGAAAGGTCAGGCCCTTGCTCTGAGACCAAAATTCGAAGTTCCAGATTCTTTCCTCCTAATGACAGGATTTGTTGGCTACTGTTTTTCTAAATAAGATATTTGTTGTTTCCCTAGAATGCACTAGAGAGACGAAAAAATTCAAAGACTCATAGTAGATCCAGTAGCAGTGCTCTGACTGGAGTCCTTTCTGCAAAGCAAGGTATTGCATAAATGCAGCATGGTGTTGCATATCTCATTGAATTCCTTTCATCTAACCTCTTAATTTCAGTAAACCTTCCCTTACCAACCAAACCAAAAGCTCTCTTCTCATTCCCTGTTTATTACTATGTGCTAATTCTGTCCTCTTCTCAGTTGACCTTACAATATAAAGTTTGCCTCTGGATTACTGCTTCTTCTTTTGTTAATTCTTTTGCCATTCATTCTCTCCCCCATTATTTTTATCAAATATTTCTTTACTCTCTAGACCCTGACAAATCACTTCTTTATTCATCTCTTTGCTCTGCTAACAATGGCAGTCACAATTTGCATTCCAATGAAAAATAGACTGGGTGGTGGAGGAGGGGCACTAAGTCAGGTTTTCTGCTACTGTTCTTGGAAGCTTTTACATTCAGATGTTTTACGAGAAATCTTTGTGTCCCATGTTTCCTCATGGGTAGCAAAACAGAATAATCTCTTTTCCCTGTTTCAAAGAAAATATCAAAATTAGGAAAGAAAGGGAAGGAGAAAATTATTTGAAGCAAACAGTATAGCTTGCCACCCTACTGTTTAAATGTAGGTATATTCATTCACACACATGAGATCAGTAGTAAGTGTCATGATAAGTCAAAACTAATTTTTCTGGTTTTGACTTGTCTTTTTTCCTCTTCTCCGTGTACTTGCATACCTGTATATATATTTATGTAAAGAAGCAGAGCCAGATTCTAGTTACAGATTTTAATGATACTAATGAATGTCCTGATTTGGCTTGAAGGTACAGACTTTATGTTGCAGAGGAAGAATTCATGGGTGACTGTATTTTCACACCAGTCTTAAATAACCTGAAGGATATTATGGTTCTAAACATTTATATAAAATATTCCCTGGAGGCTTTGGTTTTAATGACCAGTTTTAATTAATTTGTAAAAGAATGATTTTGTATCCTTCTGAACACAAAGAATTTTCCAAAAGCAGAATCGAGTTAACATAAGATGTGTCTGCCTATACTTGTTCTGGCAATTACTGTGAATAAAAGTCAACTTGGAAAGCCACCATATTTATGCCAACTAGAAATTACAGTTCTGATCTTTTCTCTTTGTTTTTTAATTGAAGGAAAAATATATCTATTCATTTAAGTAATTGGAATAGTTCCTTAATGCTACATAAATGTTTGTGTTGCATCTCTGTGGGTGAGAAGCCCAAACTCATTTGTGTTTTTAACATTATAGTCCAAGAGTTGTTGTCGGAGGATCATGGATGTAGTCTACCAGCCACACCACAATCCATTTCAGATCTCAAATCACTGGCCACTGCATTATTGGAAACCATCCATGAAAAAAACATGGTCATACAACACCAAAGACAAACCAACAAGTAGGTGGCATGACTTCTAAGTAAAATATCAAGCTATGGGAAAGTTAGTTTGGGGGAATATTAAGGGAAATGGGAAGGAAGATTCATTTTCACAGAAAATTCATCGTCATGGTTGTGTGGTGGATTCTTTAGTTTTTGAGACCGGATTTGTGATTTGAGAAAACTTACATTGTCATCTTAAACTCTGGGGTTGACAGAGACCTGTCTGCCTCTGCTAGGCAAGGATTGGTTTGCTGCTCAGGTTATTACAAACTATAATAACACAAAGCAGACTTCTAGCAGGAAGTCTGTAGGGACAGCTAAAGAAAAGCTTCTGGGAGGAAGGACACCCTTGAACTGGAGAGAAGATATGTGGTAATTGGTTGTCAATGTAGGAATTTTCTAATAATCACTGGTGGGATTAGTAAGTGCTGCTCGTAGAAAAGAGTCTGAAAGGGCTAATGTAACATTTGACACATGCTCAATGGCCTGTGTCATACAGATGATACCTGTTTCTCCTATAGTTTGGTAAAAGTTGAAGGAGATAAACACAGTTGGATTGCTACTATATGGTATATAAAAATATATGCTGTATTTTTTTTATTTAATTTTTAAAAAATCTGAACTGAATTTTAAAGGAGAATTTGTTTACTCTTAGCTGTTCTGCTCACCAGTAGAATTCTTTGTGGCTTACAAAGAAGCCATATTACAGTTCCTATCATGGTAGAAAATAAAAAATTTGGACACATTTTGTGACATTCTGATATTATTGTCCATATACTTGATATTATTGTCCATATACAGTGTATAAAAATCAGAGCTAGGAAGTGTTCCTTGATTTTGTGCTCAATTTCACCCCCTCTCTTTTTTTTTTCTTGGTGGTTTTTTTGTTTTTGTTTTTTTGTTTTGTTTTGTTTTGTTTTGGGTTTGTTTTTTGTTTTTTAACCCTGAGTCACTAGTGGTCATCAGAGGTTATTCAGGCTTCTCAAAAGCACATCAGGACCAGATGGCAGCAACAGCTAGACATCTTTCCTGAAAAGAAGTAGTACTGAAGTAAACTGTATTACACTAGAATGGATGATTCACTTTGAAAATTGATAACTTAGATACTAGGCAGACTCCATTGCACAATTCTGAGTGATGTGGCAACAAAAGTGGAGGAGCAGTTAATAGCCACTTTTAATACTTTTGAGACAACAAATGCCTAATCAGCTAAAGGGAGACTAAAGTGGTGAAAATGTAGCCCAGATCTAACTGATGGCAGCTCAGTCAATTCTTGTCCTGTGATGCAAGAGGAGTTGCTGCACAGAGTAGTGCTAAGGAAGGGCTAACACCTGCTTACTCCCTTCTTACTGCTAATGTAACATCAGAAGGAATCCAGAGAACAATTTTTGTTGTTCCAGGTGTAACTAATCTTTGCCTTTTACATCCTGATTCTGTATCACTACCCAGTGTTTTATTTTTCACAGTTTTTCTTTTTTTGCAAAGTTCTTTCTTAGTTATGTATTTCTCTTTGGTGATATGCAGTCTTTTGCATTTCTCAAATATCACTGCAATGACTGTTTTCTGATTCTACTCTTTCTGCTTTCAACTACTGAGTATGGGTTGTCTTGAGATAACCCACATGAGGAGATACAATTCTTATGTCTGTGTGCCCAACTGGTCGCATATAACCAATCAGAGTAGAGATTGAATATGTGCAAAAACTGCTATTCTGTGGCCAACAGAAGATCAGGTCTTAGAGGGAAGTGGCAGTCCATATCAGTCTAGGGTCAGGAGTGTTCTCAGAACTGTAGTGTTACATTCAGTTCAGGATGGTTCAGGGGAAAAAAGAAAGATAAGTCCTGACCAAGTTGAGTGAAGAGCCTCAAAAACACTCCTATGTAGTATTCTCATTCTTTTTGCCACTTTTGGCTTTAGGTGGATTAAAGAAGCTATTAAGGAGCTAGGAGGAATGGGAACAACTACAAGTGGAAACACCTAAGACATAAAAATTTAATGTGAAAAAGGGAAATGCAGGTAGGACATCAAGGATAAACATGGTTTTTTTGAGATACAAATAAATGAGGGTACTTATTTGCCATGTAAACAGTTAAAAGTCTGCTGACTTGTGAAAATGGGAAAGAAACTGCCCACTTGTTGGAGAAGGTTGGATATGAGAGTACAGTCAGTGCACAAGTTAAGTGGACAGGGACATAAACTGGTACTAGTAGGAGATGCATTCTTTTGTTGAAGACATTTCTCCATTCAAAATAGGAAGTTGAGAAGGATGTGAGGCTAGAGAGAATTGTAGTGACAAAAAGTTTTACATAAATTACAAGATAGCAGTCTTTCCCTGTGCAGAGAGCATGTTTGGGGGACACATTTACTCCTTCAGACTGTTGCTTGAAGAAAGTGAGATTTATTGGGTAAAGAACATGAGATTTTGGGGTGGTTGTTTCATTTCGTGGAGGAAATTATGCATTTGATATTTGATGGGTGAATGACCTAGTAGTGGTTCTCTCACTATCAGTAAATGAGATTTTTCAGACAATATGAACCTACATTCCCCCATACAGTTAATCTACTGCAAGGTCTAGACCTCTTTGGTAGCTTGCGGATTGAGAGTTGGCTGTATAAGTTTACAATAGCACAATGTTGGATTTGCTTTCTGAATAACTGAAGCAATAACAAGACAATGGATTTTTTTTTTAGTGTGGATTGGAATTTGGATGTTCTGTTGAAGTTTACTTCCTGTTCTTACACTGTTGTTAAAAAAAATCCATTGCCACTTGTTCTTGGAAAAGACACGCTACTATTATTGCCACTTTTCTAAAGATGCAGCATGAAAAAAGGAACTGTGGGAGGATGTGCCTAGGAACAAGTAGGCTAAATCTAGCCTTTATTTTTTGTCCCCAGTTTTCAGGAAAAAAAAAAGAAGTTGTTGGGGTAAAAAACAGATTGTTTTTCCAAGGTGGTTGGTAGCTACTAATGCTAAGTTCAAGTAACGTCCTGTGTTTCTCTTCACAAGACGGTTAGCTTAATTTGAAGAGGCAGTTGTAAATTAATTCTCTACGCAGCAGCATGTTGCAAGATTAAATAGTTACATAAATGCACAACCAAATGGTCCTAGCTCTGCTTAGCAAATGGATAAACATCCTTTTTTATTCTACCAGCAATAAACCATTTATTAGATGTTCTTTTTAGTGCAATTTGTTCCTGAAATTGCCAGCACTTGTGCAAGCTGGATCAGCATAAAAGCTGCTCTGGTAGTTAGATATATTGGACTAATTTTAACATTTCTAACATGAGCAAGTTCAGTCATGTCCAAAATTATAAAAAGGATTGTGTCAGTCTGTAACTTGAGCACATGTTTCCATGTGATGTGTAGGGCCAGATATGGGACTGTGACAAACCTATTTACAGGCATTTAGGTGATGGTATCTCTATGAGAGTGTATGTCTTCTGTAGCAAGATCTAAATTAAAGTGAGATGAAGGGAGCTCAGGTGCTGTAAATTAGCACAGCTCCCTTCAGATCACGGCCATGTATGTTGAAAAGCATAAGAGAGCCAGAAAGAGGCTTCTGAAGTCAGGTGGGAGCATTGTTGCTGTTGCACAAACAACAGTTTCTGTAAAACCTTATCCTGGAGGGAGGTTTATACTAACTCCCCTGTTGCAATAGGCACAAGACCAAATAACAATGGAAATAGCTATCAGCACCTGTGTCTGTGACATGATCCTTCTGTTTTAGTTGAAGGATCTGGTTCACTGTGTCTACAGATAAAAAAAGAGATTAAGGAATTGGGTGCTACCAACTGATGCGGCCCCTTTAAAAATACCCACCCAGGTAGGCCTACACAGGCCACCACAACTCAGTCTTCCCACAGCATGTGCAGAGCTGGCAAATTATCTGGAGGTCTCAGGGGAAAGGAAGAGATGTGAACACATTGTGTTCAGAATAGCTTACACATTTATCTTTCAGAACTTTATTGCTATAAGAACTTGCAGATTTATTTAGGGTTTATTTCTCCCATACCTGTCTTGGGATAATGGGTTTTTTTAAGCAAACTAGAATGATACTTATCACTGAATGTATTTTGCTCTCTTCCTGCATGGAGTGGGGTTAAATACTGTCCTCTGCTCTTGCCAAGCATTGTTCTGAGACACAAAATGATCCTTTTATATGAGAACCTGCAACAAAGGTTAAAAAAAGAACTCAATGCCTCTTCTGAGGATTCACTAGGTATTATCAGGATATATTCTCTCCAAAACCATTAGAAATAGTGTGGTACAGCTGATAAATAAATTATAAAATTTAAGCGAAGCAAGAGAAAAGTGACTTCGCTGTTGTTACGTGAATAACAGGAGCAGTAGCAATAACTTATTACAGAAGAGTGAGTTTCCTTCTGTGGTATGGCTAGCTGGCAGGGAGGGCAGCATCCTTCCCCTGTTTTCTGCCCTGGAACTAGTGGTGAACTGACGAAAATAGTAAGGATTAATAGTGCTAAACTTCTGTCTCCTTTGTAGTGACAATCATTAGCCAAATCAACATTGTTTTGTTAGCTTCCTGACAGAAGTAACATGATGAGGAAGAAGTCTTACATCATGTCTCTGTGTTCCCCTGTAAGCCTGGCGCGTTCCACGTTCCTTAGCTGATCCTTTGTGAGGCCTTAGGCTGGAAGGTGGGAATGGGCTCCCAGTGTGCAAGGTGGAGTTTCCTGAAAGCTGCTCCTTGCCTTTTGCTGTCAGCTGTTGTGTTGTACTGCAGAGCCCCAGTTGCTGGATGTCAGGGTTATGAAAATAGTGTTATTAAGGCTGAGTTTCTCATACCAGATGGAAGCATTCTGAAAGTGAAATTTAGACTTGAATAATTTTGCATTTAATTGGAGAAGACAGTAGTAGATCCATCATAACCTTTTTAACCTACTGAAATACTGAGTTTCAGTGGGGAAATAAACATAACTGATTTGTCTTTTCTCCTCTGCTTTTGAATGTGATGGACTCTTCTTTTTAGTTGACACACCCTTGTACCTCTCAGTGCTTTCTTTGATGTTTTTAACAAGCTCTTCCTCTTTCTGTTTTACATTCAGTCTCTCATCTTGATATTTTTGTAATCTTTAAAATACATATAGGCTTTTATGGTGTCATTGCAAGACACTCACAGTAGAGATTTCTAAAATGCTTAGTCCTTGTTAATAAATTTTTCTAGCCCCTTTGGTATTTTCTGGGTGTGCTATTCTTCACGTTCTTCCAGAATCTGCCATCTTGTCAGTAATGACATTCCCAGTGTGCTCAAATGTCTGCACATAAAGCCCTTGCTGAGGAGCTCTCAGTGCAGTATTACACAGCTCTGGTATGCACAGGAAGATACTATTGCCTTGCTGGGCTGGGATATGCTGCTTCTCAGCATTCAGTTAAAATTTAACTGACTTAGCCTGTTGCTGTAATTTGATGAGTAAAACTTGCTGTCCATAATCTCTGCTGTCATGTTTAGAATTGGTGCCTTATCTACGTTTCTCAGTCTAGTGAGTATTGTTTGGGATTTATTTAAAGATTCTGACTCTAGCAGACTTGCTGTGCCTGTGAAACACTTGCAAAAATTCATTGGAGAAATGAGCCTTCTTTGCAAGATAGAAATCTCTCATTTGATCTGGGGAGAGAATTAAGACTAAGAGTTAAATCCTGCAGGAGAGCTAACTGCAAATAGTATTTGTGTATGAAGTCAGATACAAAAGAAGACATGACCTGAGAAATACAGTGAATACTGAGTGGGTGATAAAGGCACTAAAGAGCTTGAAGCTTTTCAGTAAAGTAGAAAGCAGTTCAATGCTTAAAAAAAAAAAGGTGTAATAGAAAAAATATTCCTTGCCATTTTAAGCAATCTTAGTGATAGAGAAAACTCCCTGAATAAAGGACTGCAAAAGTTTGTCTTGGAACTTCAAAGTCAATCTAGATGTTGTCTTGAGTTTTCCATATTTTGTCTGTGTAGCTTTTACCTTCTGGTTTTAGCTATAAAGAAAATAAATTGATATTTGCAAGCAAGAAGATAGAAATATTGTGAGTTGCTTTTCTTTTTCATTACTGCAAAGATTGAATGTCCAGTACATCTTAGGCCTTTTTGCTTTATTAAAAGCACGGTATAGATTAGACAAATATATTTAATTTTCTTTTAACTCTGGGAGAGGTTGTCCATTGCTGTTAGTGAAAAGAGATGACTGTGTACAGGTTTACTGTACTAGTTAAGTAGCAATTTAAAAGTTCAACTGTAGTCATATAAGTACTTTGGCTTTGGTTACCTTGGTATCACAACTATTCTTTTTCCAAAGAATTCTAGGTAATCGAGTGGCAGAACTAGAAAAGAAATTAAGAACTTTGGAAATTGCTGGCTTGTGGAGTCTTCCAGGTTAGTAAAATTTCAAGCAAATAGTTTGCATTATTCCATTTTCAAGGGTGTGTTTGCATTTAAGAGAAGTTTGGCCATAATTTTTTTTAATGACCGTTATTTTGTGAATGTTCTGGTCAGCACATTTGCAAAACTAAAAATGTCTAATAAATGTGAAGTGGAAAGCAAAAATCACTAGACTTTGTAAACTCCTAAGTCAAATATGTATTGAAAATAACATGAAAAGTGCTAAAAAAACTTTAAATATTGAAGTAATCAAATTCGTTCCATAGACAGCAGGGGAAAAAAAAGTGAACTATTTTATTTAAACGTTGCATAAAATGATACACAGGTTATTGGCCATTATGTTTTTCAACCAATTTTATTTATTAAGTTTGTACTTCTTGTAACCATGGATTTTGTTTTTTACTGTTTTTAAATGCTTTTCTGTAGAATCATAAACTCCTAGAAATTGGAAATGTAAATAGTCCTAAATTTTCTAGTCCATCTCTCCAGAACAGGCTTATTCCCTATAGTGCCTTAAGTGTTGTATTTGGTTTTAAATTACTCAAGTAATGGGAGATTAATCTGCTTCCTAATAGACATTGCTGTTAGGAAAATGTGCAATACTTAATTTACATTTACTTTTTTGCTTCTTGTCTTCCCATTGCACCTAATTGTGTCTTCCGTAACCACTGTAAATTATGCTGGAGGTGTTTGCATCATTAGGCTTTGTTGTTTACAGATTCCTATTAGTAGTAGTAAGAATGGGAAAGAGTGGTTTAGGCTTCTGGTTTTTTGGCTCTGCTTTTTCCACCTAACCTGTACATCTAGAAGAAAACATTTGACAGAGCTGAAGAGCCCCTTTAACAAACGTGTTTGGGCTGATGTGGTGTATTTCTGCTTCAGCTTGCCTGTTTGGGCTTTCTCAGTCCTGCTTGACTCTTTCCAGAACTACAAGTCCAAATCTGTTTCCATGCATTTCTCCACAGTTAGTCACCTAACGTGTGTAGTGTACTTAGTGCATTTGTGCCTCCTCACATTCTTCAAGAGATGAAGGTGAAATGTTTGTCTAAGACCTTGCTAATGCAGTTTAGTACATTACTACAAACACATCTCCTAAACTCACCAGTTCAAGGTACTGTAGGGGTTTGTTTTGTTTTGTTTTTCAAAACTAGTGTTCCATAAAATTTTTACACTAATAAATGCAGCACTTCTCATGTTTGCAAAATGTAGTTTGAAAAATTGAAGTGGGAACTTCTTACACCCCATTGATCTATGTAGGTAAAGCATCAAATTAATGTTTATACAATAACAATTGTCTCTTTCCTTCCTTTCTTTTGCTGCCTGAAGGCCTGAGCTACAATGTCTCAGTGGGATTTGGGAGTAGGTTCTGCTTAACATATTTTTCTAGTAACTGATCCGAGCAGTACGTTAAATATTGTCATTGCATGTAAATAAATGGAAATGTTACCTGAACATTTTTATATCCAGCAGATTAAGATGTTCAGTCAAATGAGTTAAATGACCACAGGAGAAATAAAGGCTGCTCTACGGGAAAGTTCATTTGCATTAAGGAAAATAGTAAGAGGGGATAATCTTAAATATTTTTAAAGGAATTTTACACTGGATTGTGAGTTCTGTTGAGTGCTGTGGTTTTGTTGATTTTTTTGCTTGCCTTTTAAATCAGGATTGCACTTTTGTTTCCAAGTGCACTCTAATCCTGAGGTGGTCAAAAAGAGCTTTGCAACACCTGGTGGGTCACCAGTTTTCTTTTCAGAGCATGTAAAGCTTCTTCTCCATAAAACAGCAGTGTGTAACAATTAGTGTGGGAATACCACAATGGATTCTGCAGCTGAGTGTTGGCTTGGGTGAGGAGCAGAACATGGAGAGTATCTCATCTAGTCAGTCTTAAATCCAGAGTGAAAAAATATTATTTGCTTGTGAGTGGAATTTTTTGTCATTGGAAAAAAAATGCAGATAAAAGCTGATGTTCATTCTAGCACTGAAAGAAATGCACGTTACAAATTGCAGGATTTTAATCTGAAGTGAATGTTCCTACTTAGTCATCATTGTTTATATAACATTTATAACATACACTGTCACCATGATATTATTATCTTCCAAATGCTGTTAATATACTTGATCCTATTGAAGAAAGATCTTGAATGCCTCTGGTTTTCATACACAGGTGTCATGTATCATAGGTGACATATTTGTCATCTGCTTTTTGAGAAAGTCATGAATGAACTATGGGGAAACTAATCAACAGGAAGTGCCTGTTTAATTTTTGAGAAGGTAAAATTTCATTCCCTGTGGAAGTTCTGCCTACCAGACTTTATATTGCCCTGCTTAGAAAATAGGCTTCAGTTAAATGAATCTCTTGTGAGGTTTGTTTTCATTGCTGAAAAGAAAGCAAGTTTGAGCATAGATTTGGCTTTGATTTTCTTTTTATGGTCCTACTTCCCTTGAGAAGGAAGCAGAGAATGTGATGTTTACAGAAGCATTTAATTCTTTGCTTTGTCTTGGCTACATTGTGGTTGAAATATGCACACAAATAAGTTAAGTGTATTCAATAACATTACATAATAAACACCATCATATTCTTTTTGCAATCTGATGTCCCTAGGCATTCAGATAGGTAATTCTGTATTTTTTTAAATCTATAATTTCCTGAAAATTCCAGATTTCCACTGGAAAAAAACTCTATGAAAGAGCCAACTATGACTCAGCCTTTTTCCGTGTGGGATGATAAGAGAGTTTCAATGCTGCCTCTTGCCCTGCAGTAATCAGCTCAGAGCAGAGGCAGGGTAGAATTAAAGGGCTCTGCAGCTGCTGTGGCTGTAGCCATTTCCAGGCATAGGGTGCAGCAGAGGTTATAAGAAAATACCCAACCCTGGAGAAGAAAATTAAAAATTTACTACTACTGAAAACTTATATGTATTTTGAGATCTGTATACTTTTCACTATAGTCCTCGAAAAATTCATTAGAGGAGCATGAAGCTATATAAGTTATGAAATTGAGCTTACACAGCAGCTAGTTGAAATTCTTTGTGTATAATCCAACTTCAGATCATGATTCACAGAATGTAGTGCAGCAGTACCCCTGTGTGCCTCCTTCATGAATGGATGTGAATTGCTGTTAATAAATAAATATTCATCAGACTCTTTGGGCCACATCTATTGTAAAGATGTGTGGATACTGAGCTTAGTTTTATTTTCTGTAACCAGGCTGGTTTTCAGAGAAAAATGTGAAAGTAAATGTGTTTACTGTGTAAATGCTGGCTGGAAGTCAAGAAGTGTCTTTTGTGAAGCTTGTCTTGCAATCTTCAGGGACTTCAGCTCAGGCTTTACTCTTTTGATTAAATAAACTAAAAAGCCTCTGCTTTCTACTTTCATATTAAAACCTCTATGCATGTTTTTTATTCATCATCTTTTTACTTCCTCCGTTGGATTCTTTTGTATCTTTTGGGATATGTGGCTGCTTTTGACTCTGAGTATCTGTTGGGTATTTTCATACCAGAAGTTTCCTGTATGATTTGGTTCTTCCAACACAAAATTCCTTCACTGTTACAGGAAAGTACATTCATTTAGGAGCTTTTGCATTTTGAAATATTGGTTGGATTTGTTTTGCCTTTTTTTATATTTTTAAATAATTTTGTCTTACAGTGGGAGGGTTGTCCTCTTTGCTGTTAGTTAATGCTGTTTTTTATTACTGAATCTGGTGAAGGCAGAATTCTGATGCATACTTGACAGAGGGATCAAATTTCGACAAGATCCATGCTTCAAAAGCATTAATTGCATTCATATTGCTGCAATGTATTGCCCGATGTGACAGGGGTATAAAAAGATCATTACTGCCTTCGGGATTAGGGTATTTGCAGTGCCCTTAAAAGGAATTAGGGATTGGAGTGGTCCAGTTAGACTCCATGGGAGCAGCTTGACTTTCATTATTCCTTAGCATGCACCAGAACTTTCTCAGAGCTGGATTTATTCCAGGTATCTCTTGACCTGGTGTTCTCTTGAAAGTCTTTGTCTTGGATGGGTGATTAGATTTAGGATGTTGCCTTAAGGTGAAACGTACAAACAGATTTAGAGGGGCGAAGTGGTTGTTACATAAATGTCGGTTCTCATGGAGATAAATAGAGCAGTATCTTGCTGCCTCCCCAGCCGTTACTTATCAGTTGGCACTTATTCTGGAGGCCACACAAACACCACGCTTAGCTGATCTTGCACATTTCCTGCCATTTCCCCTCTAGGTTTAAGGTAGTGTCAGTCACTATAAACATGAGCATCCTGAATAGTGGAGCACTTCCTAAAGGATCTGCAGGTGTTGCTTTCTGCATTGCTAAAATATGTAAAGACTAAGCATCTACAGCAGAGTCCTCAGATGAAGAGTTTCTTGCACTATTTTGTCTGCAAAAGAACTGGAAAATTGCCTTTTTCCATTTGGTTTAAAACGAAAATGCTCAGAAATGTTTTGGGAATTTTAAGGTTAAAATCCCTCCTGTTCCCCAGAAATGTGTACTTGTTTGCTCCCTCAATTCTTAATTATGCAAAGTTTTTAGGGTTTTTTAAAGGAAGCATTGCAGGATAATATGTAAATCTGAAGCGTACATCTCCATAATGATGAACCTGCTTGTATCACATGAGACAGAATAATAGAGAGTAAAGAGTCAGTGCTGAATACTTGCTGGTAATAGCATGCAAGTGATCCATTACTTTGGTATGATCTGATTATTACTATTTTTAATTGAATTCTAATTGCTAATTCAATTTGCTGCATATAGCACCTGGTCTTTCAAAATCTGGCCTTTACTGAGTACTGCAGATAAAAACATACAGCTTTTCTGCCTTTGTCTTGCATATTGTGGCTGCAATACAGAGTATTTTTTTCCATGCTGTGAAAGGATCATTTGAGATGCTTTTCCTGTTCTGTACTTTTCAATAACACTGTTAAAAATTTGTAGGGTATGTTTGAATATCATTGATGCACAGTGGTTGTAATTGGTGAACCAGCAGTTCTAACACTGTGATTGTTCCAGGTGGGAAGGATACGATAACATTCAGCGACCCAACCCTGCCTGTGATACAGCGGGCCAGGTCACCATTGTTAGCGTTTGCTGATAAGCCACAGAGAGCTGAAGTGCAAGGTGAGCACCTGAAATGTAAGAACATGATGAGAGCTGAGCACTCATTTCTTTCCAAATCAAATGTAATAAATTTTCGTACTGGGATAGCAGAAGGCAAAGTTTCAGTGATCACAGAGAGTGATTGTGGATCACACATCATCCACAAGTAAAACAGATAGATGGTCCCAGTAAAAATAGCAAAAAAATGACTGAAAAGTTACTATTGAATGGATTGCATAGGGCTAGGGCTCAGGTCTTACACCTCAAAGAATTTTCGTGTCAGATAACATGACACTGTGTGAAGTTATTCATGCTATCTGTATTACAGTTAACTGATTCCTGCACTTTTCCCCTCAGTTAAAATGCACAGTAGGAAGCAGTCTGTGGAACTGGTTTAGCACTTTCCTGCATTATAGGTGATGTCTAGATGAATGGCTTCGTGATTGCACATGGTAAATTGAAATACCCAGCTCAATTTCCCAGAGAAATTTACTGCTTTTTTCGTAGTCTTACATGTGTTTTGTTAAAAATCCTTCTCCAATACCAAGCTTTAACATCTCTTCAAAGTCAAGCTTAACTTTATTTGCCAGTTGCTGATAACCTTGATTTGTTTTTCCTTACTTTTTCATAATGGATGGGAGATGGATTATTATATTTGCTTATTGGCATTTGGATAAAGTCTTTAATGGGCACAACATTATGATATGCCCAGATTTTTCTTAGCTAACCATGAAGCATAATAAACAATTTATTTGTTAGTCCTGAAACTAAATAGATTTTGGCTTAATTTTGACTTTATAGTCCATGTCATTATCTGATAAAATGTGACAGCAAGGCTGATCTTTTTTTATAATCTTGATCAGATGATATTTTTGCTAAAAATAAGAAGTGAAACTGTAATGAATAGTTCTCTGGTGAGTAATAATAACTCATAAATATTCATTCTTTTACCTACTTAATTGTTGATTTTTAATTAAATCTGCAGCTACTGAAAGTATTTACTTCATGGCATTATGCTCTTTTCTTTCCATATTTGTCCTAGGTGAAGCTGGTATTACACTTGTGATTACAGGCTGGTCAGACAGGCAGTCTGATCTTGCTGTCACATCTCATCAGACCCTCTTGCTGTTGCTTTGTAACACTGCCAAACGTTCGCTCTGGGCTGAAGCTTTCCATGCTGTTTTCTACATTAGCTGGTTGTTTTTTTTTTTTAAGATGGTCAAATAACTTTTTTGTGTTAAATACTGATTACCACATGGGTTTTTTGATGGGCTTTTTTGTCTTTTGTATGTTTGGATTTGGGTTTTGGTTTTTGTTGTTTTTGGTTTGTTTTTTTTCAAATATGCAAGCATTTACTGTATCTAGAATTACAGAAATTTGAAATCTAGGGAAAAGGTTTCTAGTCTGAGGAAGTAGTCTGGAGTTTCCACCTCATTCTACGTGGTTCACTTACAAATCTCATCTGTGAAAAACAAACAAATTATTCTGTTGAGCTTACTTGGTGCCACCAGTGCTGGTAAAACTCTGTATGCACCATTCCTTTGAGATAAGTAAACTTAGAGGGGAAAAAAGCCCTGGAGCAGAGAGGGAAGAAAGGCCAAAATCAGGAGTCTCAAGTGGTGGGAAGACTAGAGTAGATGGGGTTTGACAGAGTCGATGGAAGTCTGAGTGAGGAGGGACCTGCATGTGGCTGAGCAGAGGTCAGAGCACAGAGGTGAGGAATCAGAATGCTAATAAGTGAAAGCAAGATTGGACTAAAAAATATTGAAAGGTGGATGTGAATTGGGCACAGTGAGTGTAGGGACACAGTGAGTGTATAAACAAAGAGATATGGAGCAGGAGCAGAAAGATAAGTAGGGGAGGAGAAGAGCCGAAGAAAATAGCCCTGGATAGGAAAAGACAGACAAGGAAGAATTGGCTCTGAGTAGGTCATCTCCTCCTTTTCTCCTTTCTGTCCCATGACCATAATGAGAATCAAGGTTAATCACAGAAATTGTCATTAAACTGGAGCAGGTTAAGAAATTGAGTTAAAACAGGTTAAAAACTGTTCTGCCTGCACAAACAGCTTGGGTTTTCCCTTTCCTGTGTCCCAATATATCTGATAACCTGCAGTGAGAACTGAGACAAAAGTTACCTCTGTGATAATTAAACTGGGCCAACCTTTTGGTGACATAGATGAGCACATATGTGCAACCAGTTGTGCAGGGGACACCACAGTTTCTAGCAGTAGGTGGCACAACAATAGCCTGTTCTGCTGCTCCAGATGCTTTTTCTGAAGGATGTATGGGGCTGCCATTTTTCCTTCACAGCCTGAAAAGGAAGCAGTGTATTTTCAGCTGTGAGGCATATCCCTGTGCTTGGAGTCACACAACTCCTCTGCAGTCAGCATCTGTCTGGGAATGATACATGGGTACCTTTTGTACTACTCTGCACACAGAATGACTGCTGTTGAGGTTTAGAACTTGGTGCATATTGCAATTTTTTATCTATACTATGTACCTCCAAAATCTGGGGGACCTTGGCAACTGGGAAGAACACGGGACCGTGCTCATCCACCATCATTCACCAAACAAGTATGCTCTTGGTTAAAGTATTACTGAAATAAAAACAAACAACTCATATTTTCCTATCCCTTGAATGATCAGTTGAGTGAAAACAGTTGATAAGCAGAATAGCCATGAAATTCTTACTTATCGTTATGTATTAGACCTCATGTCACATTGGTCAGCTATGGTCTTTTAAAGAGTAGCATGGATATTTGGTGCCTGTTTGACTGACTCAAGAAATCTTCTTAGCTTTTGAACATTTATTCTTCATCAGACTTTTTATAATGCATCAAGTGTTGCTCTGGCTAGATCTGTAGATAATCAGAGGGCTTTTGCAGGCTTTTTTTATCCAGTCTATCTGCTTACCCTTACTCATCAAAGCCTCCTTTAATCTGCACTTGTTGTCATTGTTTCAGTTAAGCTGGATGGTGGATGTCTGTAGGATCTACTGTGTGGTTCCTGTGTGAACATGCATAATGACAGAAAACAATCATATGAATTAAAGCCTGTCTTGTGCCATGAAATCTCACTTTATCCAATGCACAGGATGGGTAGTGTCATGGAATGCGTTATACTTGAGCATCACAGCTGCTAATGAACAGCTACTTGGGGTTTTTCCGCTCCGTTGTTGAATGCCTTGTCCCTGCTGTACTGCCTGGGTGCTATTTCAGGCATTTCCTGAAGAAAACAGTGCTGTTCTTCTATGAACTTTTTTCTCTGGTGATTTAGTGCTTTGAGACAATTTATCTTCAGAAGATTGCAGCAAGATGATAGGTTGGTGTTACTCTACTGCAAGAGGGAGGAAACTGAGGCATACAAAGAGGAAGGTAGAGTCACTGCTGATTTTGAGTGCTAGTTTGAGGTACATACATTTTGGCTCATTTGGAGCACTTGGATGTACAGCACAAGCAGAGCAGTACTGCACATCAAGCTACTAGTTTTCCAGCTGACTTCTCAGATAATGAGGCTTAGATCCAGTGGGTGATCACCTTTTGAAAGTTAATTTATCCCTGCCTTTTCCACAGACTTAAATTCCAGCTCTTCAGATTTGCATTCCTAGCTTTGTTGATGGCAGTAAGAGTGTCTGTTTCCTTTGTACCAAGCCCGGTCTCATTCACTCAGTAGCTCCCAAATTCCAAATGAGGCAGGTATGATAGAGACCGTAGGCTGGTCCTCTGCAGCCAGGTAGTCCCATCTTTGTGTGAAGCAGGATTCCTGTGAGAGAAATTGAGTAAATTCTTATATACTAAAAGGTAATGCATCTGCACAAGAGTAATTTTAAGCTCTTCAAGGCAGACTTAT
This sequence comes from Rhabdornis inornatus, assembly GCA_013397075.1. Taxonomy (NCBI): domain Eukaryota; kingdom Metazoa; phylum Chordata; class Aves; order Passeriformes; family Rhabdornithidae; genus Rhabdornis; species Rhabdornis inornatus. The sequence continues at coordinate 432,866 of VWZS01008404.1, read as the reverse complement.
TTTTGGCATTTCCTAATTTTTCTTACTTCACTTTGCAAACTTACTTTCAATGAGGCTTCCTGTCCTTTAATGGACACATTAAAGGACTCTTTCACAAAGGTGTTTGTTTGCACATTGATTTTTTTCTCTATTTTGACACTTTCTTCAGAGTCTGACTTTTAGTAAAATGTTATACTTAAAACTCTTGTACTGCTGCTTTGTTTTATGCTGTTACCCTAATCAAAATATTCTCATACATTCAGAGAAATGTTGCAGGACCAGTAACAAAACTTCATTATTGGATGAAAGCCTGTGAAAAGCTCCAAATAAATGGAGCTCATGTTAACCCCTGAAACTGGTAGTGATGGGGGGATTAATGGTAAGCTGTGCCAAAAATTTCCATAGCTAAGTGCCTTGCTTGGAGTTGATACTCCTCTGGAAAACTTTTCCTGACCTTGCTGTTCTATGGTATGATACTAGCTGACTCTTAGAATTGTTGGTATTAGGGAAAGACAGGATCCAAAACAGGGCCAAATCCAGCAAGAAACTTAATGTTGATTGTTTATTGTTTAAGAAATAGACCTGGGAGGGATAGGGAAGCATTCTTAAAAATTCCTTACTGAGCTAAACATCTCTGTGGTCCAGCACTGGTATATAACAAATGCCTCCAACTGACTTGAGTATCTTGCTGTTCCATTTCTCTTTCAGCAGAACAGAAGGGAGAACGTGCTGAAACTTATGCTGTTGCAAGTGAGTCTCTGGCTCCAGAGGGAGCAAACTTAAATAACAGAATCCAAAATAAACATTTTTACCCTTCATTACCCCAGCTACCTTCTGAGGAAGAAGATATAAACAAGCTTGGAAGTCAGATAATTAAACTGACAGTTGCAGAACTGGAAGGGAAAAGAGGAGGTGCTCCTGTGGGGGAGCAAAACGTGGGAGTTGGAGCAGAGCTTAATGATTCATCAGAGGCAGAGTTCCCACTTTCCAGCCCTGATCCATCTGACCCCACAGATCCCTCAAACTCTGAGAATGAACGAACAGGTGAAACTGAGGCCCTGAAAGACAGCGACAAAACCTTAGAAAGAGATTGTGACATTCCAAATGAAAGAGGGGATCAAAATAGCAGCACCATGGAAGTGGTGTGTACTGAGGACGCTGGAAGGCATGGAGGGCTCTGTGTTAAAACTGCAGACACAAATAACAGCTTTGAGGAGCTCTCTGGATCTGAAAACAAGAAACCATCTGATGCTGCTGAAAACCGTGAATATTTGGATAACAGTTTGGCTTGAGGTATGAAATCCAGGCCTTCAAGCTTCTCACTGTAATCCTTGTGCAGTGTCTGTGCTGTTGCAGATATGATCAGTAAAATATTGTGCTGTAGGGTTGATTGTTTTATACTGAACTGTTAATAATTCTTTAAAAAATATGTTTTTCTGTTCGTTCTGTCTGTAGTGTACCAAAACTGTAAATTACCTAAGGGAAAGAATTAGTGATGAGGTTTAGTCATGTTGGTTTTTTGTAATGATTTGAAGTTTCTATATAGATTTATGTAATTTACATTAGTGTAGTAAAGAGGCCAGTGATAATGATTTATTTGTTATAACTAGGCTCCTGAAACATGTATGGTCCTAGTGCTGGACTATATTTCAGTGTTGAGAAATGTCTCTCAAGAATGAAAAATTTGGAGTCACAAATTGAGAAGCATCTTAAGGCTGCGAGCTTTTGCTTCTTTCTCAGACTGTGTTCTGTTTCTCTTTACATGCAGTGACTGTCAGTACATCCTTAGAATAAGATCACTATTCCTTTACAGAAAGTTTCTGGAAACCATCCCTGCATGTATATAGTTCTCTCATTACCTTTATACCTTTGTATTTTGTCAACTGTACAAAATTTTTCCTTTCCTCCCCCAGCTCATCTCATGAAAATGAAGCAAGTTATTTCACCAGATACTGAGAGCCCAATTTAACGAAGCTCTGAAGGAAACATCATCAGAGAAGCCAGAAGTCTTACTATGAGAAACATCAATGCTGTTCTAAAGCAAACAGCACGAGGAGAAACCAGTGATGTCCTGTCCAGCTACTTGGCTGTCAGTTTCTGGAATTGCATTCCTCTACTTACAGGAGCTGGAACAGGCCCTTGGGCTTAGTTAAGGGGTGATTGGTTTCAGCCTACTCCATCTGTGCTCTCCTTTCTAAAGGAATTTTGTGTCTTTTTAATTTTCTTTTTACTTGGAATTAAGGATAACTCCTCCTTTCCTCCTCATTTCACCAGTCTGTGGTATGATAGAAGGATTATTTGCATTGCTGCCACTTTTTTAAACTTCTTCCCTTGAAGAAGTTTAGTCATAGAAAGACATTCCTATAATAACTGGGGGAAAAGGGGGCTGCTGTGTCATTCCCTAGCTTGGTCCTGATGCAGGAGCTGTGCCATTCTGCTTCTACGAAGGCAGCAATGAGGGAATGCTTAATGTTGAAGTTAGCAGCTGCTGGGGACCGGGAGGCAGGTCTTTCCTCTCCTGTTTGTAGCATAAGGAATAGTCTCTGCAGCTGTGGAGCTTCTATGGGCCAGCAGCCGTCAAGGCAATTTTTCTGCTGGCTTGGGACCTAATTGTCTGTAAATGTTCATTTCTCACTCCTAGAACTTGAAACCAATCAGAGAGAATTAAAGCAAATTTAATAAAATACTACTAATAAAAAGGAAAATCCCTCCCAGATTGAGTACTTCTTTGACAAATAACTGCCAGCTGCAAGTTTTTACAGCGCACTTGTCAGCTACTGAATAAAGAGAGTTTATATTAGCAGTACTGACAAACTCTTCTGTATGTGTAAGATGAGCTAGCAGGTGGTGCCATAATCAAGGTGTCAAAGTCCATGAACAGTTTGCATTCAGCAGAAGAAAGGCTGTATGTAAATTATTACATATAAATATAAGGAGTGATAGTCAGAAGGTGAAAAATGTGGCTTGTCTCTGTTCTCATGTGTTTTCCCTAGCAGGTGCATTTGTGTAACCCTTTCAGTGTCTATCTGCAGGATGTAAAGCCATACTTAGAGTGCGCCTCAAATACGTGTACTTTGTCTTTAAGGGTAATTGGACATTGCAACATTCCACTGATGTTAAGCAGCAGTCCTTAGGAACAAAACTTGTATAAATAGTTAGGTGTATTAGGGACATGAAGCAGTAAAAAGTTTTAATTTTGTTATTTTGCTCACCATTAAAATTCCTCATTACCTGAAAAAAACCCGAGAGTTTAAGAGTTCAGAAGTGTTAAGCTGTTCCCAGTAATTGTAACTGACTGCATTACTGACTCATTTTTGTGACAGTCAGAAGAAAAAGCTGTAGAAACTAAAATCTCCAGGAGAATGTGCAGGATTTTTTCCTCTACTGCCTGAATGTCACATGAAGTAGCATTTTGAGATGTATTTTTCCATCTTTCACAGACGGATCCTGCACAGAGCTAAATATCAATGCAGTCAGAACTGAGGCAAGCAACTAAGAAGGTCAAGATTTCATGTGTTGAGCTCAGAAATGTTGAGGGTCTTTTACCATTTCCCTGTCCTGTTTCTTTCCGGACCCAGAGATGTGAGAATGAGCTTTTTGCTCACAGTCCCTTAAGAGCCAGTTCATGCTATTAGTTAATGAAGAGCTTGGTGTAAGGTTGAAGCAGTGCTGGATCAACAGCTTTTTAGTGCCTCATTTGCTGCTTCTTTTCAGTATGTCTTTTCTGTGAGAGCATACTGATGTACAACCCAACAATTAGGGCATCTTGGTAATTGTCCTCACACCATTCTCCCTCTTAGATGCCATTTTTAAATCTTTGCAATCACTAAATGCCATTAAGATACATAGATCTCTGAAAACCTCATTTCCAGTGTGATGCCACTGCTGCAATACTGGCCCTCTCCTTTCTCTTCTAGCAAATGTGTATTCTAGCTACATTTTTAGCTTTCTCCCAGGAGCACAATACTTCAAAGCAAGACTTGTAAAAAAAAAAGTTACTGCACTAGGTGATAAGTAATTAAATATTCTTGTCAGTATCTTCTTCGGATATTGCTTTAATTGATATTTTTGTGCTACTATAGCAATGATTTTTTTTTTCCCCAGTAAATGTAACTAGTGGTTTTTGTGGACTCTACCTTAGATTTGGAGGGGTGGCTTTGTTTTTGTTTTGTTTTTTTAAGGGAACCTCTGTTTCCTTTTTCTACTCCTTTAGAAGTGCAGAAATCACAACCAAACATGTTAAGCCTTTTTGATGTTGGGCTTTGGGGAAGCAAACTGGGAAGGGAATTTTGTGGCAGGAGTTTGGAGAAGCTGCATTTTACAAACTGATTTTAAGGGAGTTGTCATACCTAAAGGTTCATTATCTGTAAGAAGGATTTCATTTGAAAGTATGATGATGTGGTTATCGGAAAAATAATGTTCACTGAATTTGTAAAATAAGTGTGTGAAAATGAAAGATTAAGAAGCATCTTTTAGAATGCTGCTTCTTTTCTAAGTGAGACTATTTTTAAGCATATGGGAATTTGTATAATAAAGACAGTGGAATTTCTTTAATCCCTATCAGCTCAGGAATGTATTTCAAAATCTTAACTGAGATTAAGTTGAAAATCTACTACATTTCTAAAAGATAGCATTTTGTTTACCAGCTTCTGTTTTGTAGTTTGCTTTCTAAATTATGCAGTTTAATTTATTTGCAAACCAGTCTTTTGTTGCTGCCTGGATTAACAGCACAACATGGTTAAACTATATTAATAAATTTTGTTGTCTTTAATAAAAGCATTTCTTGATATACTTGTTCTACATGCTTGTTTCCTTTTCTCTTCTTAGTATTAGATGAATGATAGCCATGGGGTAGTTTTAATATTCTGAGTTGTGTTAAATTCAAAAAGTAAAGCCTTATTAAGCGAGAGTTTTAAGTCTGAAAATTATCTAACTTCAGTCTTTTCACTGTCACTTCTCCCAGCCCAAACTGACTTTGTTCCTACAGTTTTGTATGAAGTAACACAGTCAGTATTTTTTTGCTCTGAAAATAGTATTTCTCTCTGATCTGCTAACTTTATCATCATTGTCTAAGCAGCATTAGAACTTTTGTATATAACTTTGTTACTAACAGGCACAAACCAGAGAGTTATACAAGTAGAATAACACAATGGATCTGAAATTCAACACAAAAATTTCTGTATTTTCCCTTATTTCTAGGGGAAGTCCACTACCAAGGTCTTGCAACACAACACCCAACACTGCTAACAGTATAGAGACCTTTCTGCTTTTCAAGTTGTCACCTAACTACAGAATAGTGTCTCATAAGAGGCAAATTCTTACTTTTTTCCTTTCATATCTAACGATCCCTTAAAAGACCCTTGCAGTGCACAGATTCTTTAGCCCACACACCCTATCCATCTGCACTCTTGCTTACATGCATTCAACTCCCAAACTGCATAAAAGGGAATCTTTTTCCATCAAGAAAACACTCACAATGTTGAGTTGATGCTGGTTTTATTGATGGGCTTACGTTAAGGAAGCTCTACAAAAGTGATAGGTATTGCACAGAGGAGCAAGCAAATGGGAATCCTTTAGCCATATATCTTAGTGGGCAATAGCACAGCCTGAGTTACTTTGTGCTGCCCAGGCTATAGCTGGCATTTTGGACTTCACCTAATTCTGGTTGTATGTTCTTTTGCTGAGCCCTCTCTTCTTCTTGTCCATAACCTCAGGCAGTTTCTCTTCCCACAAGTTCTTGTTGCTTATCCCAATCACACAGCAAGCCAGACGTTTCCCAGCATTTCCATTTTCCAAACTGGCCTTATTATTGCCCTTGCCCATGTCATCTTCCTGCTCGTGGATCACAACAGATCTACCCATGATGGAATATGGACCGAAGACTGTGGCAAAGAGGTTTGTTTTGTATTTTCTGATTTTGCCTTCTTTAGGAAGAAAGTTGCCAAAATCTCCTGGGTGACGAGGGTGATTCACTCTGAAAGGGTTATAGTGTCCCCCTGTAGAATCACAGCCATTGCTGAGGTCTCCAAGCTCGTGGATGTGTATAGCTCTGCTAGATTGATTGTTATCCAATGGAAACCCATCCAAGTAAAAAATGGCTTCCAGTCTTCCATATGAGTAAAGCTGCCTGAATAAGACTTGTCCAGTCACCTGTGGCTTGTCAGCATCTGTTTTGGAGCTGGGCTTCATTTCACAAGTGGCATAGATCATCCCATCAGTCTCATTACCATGTGCTACTGGGTAGAGCAGATTGTGCCAGAGGTCGTTCACTTGTTTCTTTATTTCATGCAATGACTCCTGGAGTGGATCAGTTTCCTTGTCTGTCATGACACCAGAGGCAGACAGGGCGAGGCCAGTGACCAGAGAAAGAATCAGAAACATCTTGGCAATTTTGAGCCTGCATAAGATACAGATGAGTATCAGTGGACTGCTACTTGCTAAACCCTTCTAATGTGATGAACTGAAAATCAGAATGCATATGTGTATTTAAACACATACAAGTGGCACCCATGACTAAAAGAAATTCTAGTGATTATGTATTTTAAATTAGATATTGATCTCAAAAACTACCTCTGTTCCCCTGCAGGAAGCAAGCAAGCAAGCCAAAATGTTTTTAAATCTAAGTTTGTATTTCTGTATTGCAGAAAAGTAGGCTTTTCTACTTCAACAAATTCCAGCAAGACAGTTTGCCAGGAGTTTTTTCTTGGTCCATCTACTTAACCATTAGTTAGGCATTACAAACAAAAAGTAAAAATCCAACAAGCAGATTACCTTGCAGAGCCCCTCAGTAGTAGCTCTTCGCCTGTGCTCCCCTATACCAAGACGTGATCGGACAGGAGCCAGAGCTGCCGGAAGCTGATGCTTATAGAAACTGCGTGTTTGTGTAGAAATTAAGTAACGCTGGCTCAGGGGAGGAGGGAGAACCGTGGGAGGGGAGGGAGGCGGGGACGGAGGGAAGAAGGAAGAGAGGGGAGAACGTTCTAGGCATTTTTGTATTGACAGGATGAGTATTTTATGCTTTCGTGGTGAGTTTGTTAGTCTGACTCTCGGTCCTCATCGGCATTTCAGAAAAAAAAAGGAAAAAGGCCACGAAACTCTGAAATTAATCTGGCTTTTGGTGACTTCATGCACTCATCGAAAACAAGTGAACTTCAGCACGCAGGGAGGGGAGAGGAAGGAGCTTTATTAAGGCACAGTTGGGCAGTTTGCTCACATGTGTGCTGGTTGTCTGGAGCTAGTTTGCATTTTTATTTCTTCATTAATCAAAATGGAAACTGGTGCTTCAGCAACATAAACAGTTCTATATGGATGTATACAAAAGGTTTTGTGGATTTGGAAACAGTTTAAACTATAATTGTTGAGGTACATGTCAATGATGCCTCTGAAGTTTTAGGGTTAGTTAGCATCTGCTGTGCTGCTTTACTCACCAAGATATCTGCAGCCCTTCTGCTTTTTTTTTTCTTTTTTTTTTTTTTTTTCAACTAGTGGTGATTTCTTTCCTAAGAGAGAAGTAAGCGGTACTGAGGCAGTGCAACATCAGACTGAGGTGCAGAGAAATTGCTCAGAAGCTGGCTGGAGCATGGAGAGTTCACATGTGTTTGATCATCCCATGAGCAAAGAAATGCTCTTCTCTCAGGGGCACTGCCCTACCCACAGCACTTCCCACTAATGTAGCTGAAATGTGGATTTGTCTGTGGCAGGGTGAGATTTCTGTTGAGAGAAAAGAGTTACTCTGGAACAATTCTCAATGCAAGAAAATTGCAAAGAAAATCCCTTTTCCCAGTTCACGTCTTCTGCCAGCTGGGTAAAGAATGGGCCTGTCAGCTTCTGCAATGGTAAAATTCTCTGTGTTAATCTCACCAGGATCATATACTACATCAGATCCAAGATAGTCAGTTATGTGAGAGAGACAATTTTTTTTCTTTTATGTATGAAGTAGAGTAGAGCTAAAGGAATGTCAACTACTCGGATCATTAGCCAGGGAAATACAGAATTAACTAACTTCATTTTTGAATATTATTAAATATATTTTGGATATTTAATGTGTTACTTTAGCTCTGGGTTTCAGTTCCTAATCTGTGAAACAGGACAATTGGTATTCCTTCAGGTTATTTACAAGTTTTTCAGATCACTGTGCTCCCAGGCACCGTGCAGTGGGATCTGAACTTTCAGAGGAGTGAGTGCCAGAATTGTCCATCACCCCAAGCCTAACACTGCTCCTTTGCAGCTCTTCCAGCTTCATTCACTGGCAGTCTCTGAGCTGGGAAAAGCCACACTTGCAGTGTGGTGATACTATGAAATTGCTTGGGTTTAAAGCATTTGAAAGTTTTATAGTCAAGTTTTATAAATAGACACAAAAAATGTTCAGCTAAGACTAGCCAAATGCAAAAGTTTATAAAATATGGGAAGCAAACATCCAGTCTAGGTACTATTAGAAAAATTACTTCTTAGCAGCATAAACAGTTTTTAAGGGGTCAAAACAAATGGAAGGAAGAAAGGAGCATCATTCACTGTTTATTCTTTGAGTCACAAAGTAGTGAACTGAATTCAGTAGTAAACTGAATTGAGTTTAATACTTTTATAAGGAAATTCCTGAGCCACAGTCCGTACTCCAAGAAGAGAATTGTAAAGCTTTAATTGAATTATAAGGCATTTTGAAATACATACTAGGGACAGAATTTTAGCTGGCTTAAATACAGCAGTGTTTCTGACTTCAGTGGCATTTGTGCTCTCTACACCAGCTGGGATTCTGTCCCTGGAAAAACCTACTTGCTGCTCTTTTGAGATGTACTGCACATGAGGGAGGGAAGCAGAAATGCAGAAGGTGTAAAGGAGATGATCAAAGGGACAGAAGGGACTGCAGCAAAGTGAAATGATGTATTTGTAGTGCTCTGCACTTCAGAGAATGAAAAGGAAATAGCTGTGGGCCGTTGTCAGAAAGATGTATTTTAAAAAGGAGAAGGGCTGATAACTACAAGGAATGCAATTGCCAGGGTGATTTGGCATTCATTTTGAGTCTGAAAGATGGGCGCTCAGTACTAACCAGGTGTATCATTAAAGTCTGTTGTTACCCACTGCCTGTGTTTTAATTTTCTGGTTACAAAGAGGTGCAAATAATGGGCTTGACAGTCTTTAAAGCAGACAGCAGTTACTGGGAGGAAAGCCCACAGTGACCTGACCATGCACTTGTGTTACAATTACTGCTCTAAAAAATAGACCTCTGCTTTTGTTTCAGTTCTACAAGATCTTTTGTATCCTGAGTTTCAAGCAATGTCCTAAAGTTTCCTGGACTATACAAGACAGACTAGTCAAAACAGCTTCTGCAAGACTCTCTAGACTGCATAGGAAGAATTTTGTTTTACAGTGAGCTTTATACCAGACTCTGCTCACAAGCTCTCAGTCCATGCTGTGACCTTCAGGGTTGCTTGGTTGGTGGGCTTGTTTTGCAATGACATCATTCCTGTTGCGTTATTCTGGTCTTTGACTTAATGTTGTTTGATTTGTCCAGTGCAGAGTTAAACACGATGAGGAAAACACTGCACAGGAGAGAATCCTTTTATAGCCAGCTGTAGCTTTTTTGTGTCTCCAGCAGTTGGATCTGCTCCCATTGGTTTTTTGATAGAATGGTTGTCCATAAGAACAACACTGAGAGAAGGAAACTTTTATGTCTTTGGGAGTGAGTGATGGAGCTGACTGTTTTGCTCCACATATGGCAGATGCTGGAGCAGCTGAAAGAAAGGGGGCATTTGTAGTCTGAGGGTAACAGCCAAGATCCTTGGGCACCTGATTGCCCCTTTGGTTTTGGGCAACTTCTGCCATTTCTGAGTCATGGGAGCCAGGTATGCTGGTGGGTCTTCAGGCAAGCAGCAGGTGCATGCAGCATTTGTTAGTGTGTGGAGTTAGACACTGCAAGGCAGCAAAACTTCCATGTATTGAGTTTGGTGAGGTGTTGTAAGTGCTGTGTGCCCCACCCCGTGTGACATCTGGTGTGTCCTGGTACCTGCACGAAGGTCTGCACCAAAGCCTGCAGTGCTGGCTTTCACCTGTCGTGCTATGGGCAGTGCAGCCAGGGAGAGCAGGGCAGGGAAAGCACCAGTGCAGCCAGGGAGGGAAGGGCTGGGAAAGCACCAGTGCAGCCAGAGAGGGGCAGGATATTGAAAGCAGCAGTGCAGTCAGGGCGGCTGTGAAGGTGCTGTGGCTTTGGCTGTTCACTGCCTGTCCTGCTGTCCCACAGCCTCTGAATCTCTCCTGGACTCTCTCTGGTGCTTACGGGGGGAGCTCTGCCCAGCTGAGCTGTTTCAGCCTTCTCACCTGTGTGGGGAAGACAGGGCTGTGGGCAGCACCACATGGAGCAACTGGTTTGCAATTCCTATGGAGAAAAAAAAGAACAGAAAATGAAACATTTTGCTGTAGCAAATGGAAAATCCGTTGCTGGTCATGACTTATTCTTCCTGTTTAATCCTGTTCCTTGACTTGGTATTTCTATTTAAAGAAATAAAAATATTTACTGCCTGACATAAGCATCCATTTATAATATTTTTACAAAAGCATTATGAGCATTTCCAACTTTTTAGGGCACTACCCATAACAAAACTCAAATCAATAAACAAAAGGGAAATAGCACTGTTCTCTCTGGGGAATAATTTCTTTTGCAAATAGAAGCTCATGCAACTGTCAAACTACTCTGCATCAGCCAATTTGAAAAATTCTTGAAATTCTTCCTCTTTAATAGCTTGTGAAGAAATCATTTTATGAGAGTGAGGGGGAGATGATCTTTAAGTAAGCTTTCAGAACAAGCTGCATTCAGAAATTCTTTGTAAGTCTGTCAGCCTAATTTAACAGAATTTCATCTTCACATGTGAATATAAATATGTAATGTAAAAAGTAGGGATGGAGCCCAGCTATGAGATAATTTATGTTATTATTTGTGTTTGCTCTTATTCCCTGATCTTTTATAAAATGTTTATCCTTTCATCTTTGTAGCATTAATCTCATGAGGGGTTTGCTGTTTGAGACGAGACAAGAAATAAACACGAGACTTTTTTCAAGCTCAGTGCCCAATGACCACAAATGGAAATATCTTGGGGTGTTTTTAATTTCAAAGTGCACATTGCACACATTGTGCATATTTGCACAACTTCAGCTCTGTGCATAGCTTCAAGTTGCAGGTCAGGACCCATAGGAACACTGGACTATTAGGTCAGATGTGTGAGCAGTGGTTACCTACAAATAACTAAATACAAATAAATTTCTCTTTTTATGACACTTAATAGCAACTGTCTCAGTAGTCTAATGATCCTCACAGATTAACTGAGCATGATTTTCAGATATTTATATCCTTAGTGTACTAAAAAGACACAACAATTGATAACAGGCCACACTCTGCCTTCTGTTTGTGTGTGTCATCACCCCTTGGTTTGTATCTGTGCTATGGTCTGAGGGATTTAGAGACACCAGACCAAACTTCACCAATCAAGACTTAGTAAATCAAGACTTAGGCTTCTCTATCCTGTTCTTAAAACTCATCATTGCTGAAGAATCTGCCATCAACTGTGGCTTGACTGTCCTTTCTCTTACAGGTTTTCCAGCTCTGTAGCCTGGTTCTCACTGCAGATTGGAACCATTGTTTTGGTTGTACCACTACAGACAGGGGACAGATTATTCTCTTCTTTGCAACAGCCTCAGTCAGACTCAAGAGTTTAACTCTGTACTGATGGCTCTTCCATCTTTCTGCTAAACATTTCCAATTCTTTTAAGCTTTCCTCCTAAATTTTGTAGGCTCCTGTGGTTAAGTAAACCACCTTTTCCTATGAACTGTGCACCTCTTGCTGGAAGAGAAGTCACAAACAGCCCAGTGTGCCAGACAAACAGCAAGAACTGCCACCATGCTTGTCATGAAGACTATATTATTCTCTACATCATAATGTGATCTTTTACTGACCCTTTCCTGCAGAACTGCTGCTTATGCAGATATTTCCATTTTGTATTCCAGTAGCTGCTATTTCTGCCATGTATAGGATTTTACGATTGTCTTAATAGAGTTATCTCCTTTGTTTTTATTTTCCCCAACTCTTATTTCTCCAGCTTGTCACAAGCATTTTGAATTCTAATCCTTACTCACAGTGAATTTACAGCTGTGAATTTAATCAGTTTAATTTTTGTTCCGTCATTCACATCATTAACAGGAGGGCTGAATAAAGCTGAATAGACAAACTTCTGCACCCTAAGCAAGTTGCTCTCCCTCTTGGGAACTGACTGGTTCCCAAACTGGCACAGATTTCCCTCCATCCCCATACCTGCTTTAGAAGAGTGTGATCAAGAATGTCATGTGAAACAGTAGTTGAGATATTTAGCAAAGTTTGTTCAGATAATCACCTACTTCTCTTTATGCAAGACTGATTATTCTGCTATAGAAAGGAAATAAAAAGTTCCTGTTGTCTTTTATCCATTTCCCTTTCTGACATTCTATCCATTCCTTTTCAGGTGAATGCAAGAAGTTTGCCTCTTTTAGAGGCTTTTCTGTGGCTGTGAATCCTGGATTAAGCCACACTTGTCATTACAGAATTTTCAGACTTCATAGGAACCAAAATCATTTACTGGCCCTATCTCAAAGAATCTTCATTACTGCTATTACCCTGGGAAAAACAAAATGTCTTTGAAGAGCTGCCTGGCACTAAGTGGTGTCTGACACCTTAAGCATACAAAAAACAAAAACTAACAAAAAGCCACCATTTAAGTGCACATCCCCACATTGCTTCCTCCCTTCTGCCAAAAGAGCCAGTAGAAACAAGGATTAGGTTAACTCATGCTAGCTAGACAAAATAAATTCCCAGACTTTCCCATTTCTGACCCTCTTATTTCTTGCAAGCAGCACCTGCTTGTGAAAGTCTCCCAGTTCACCCATGTTCCCCAGCACTTCATTACAGTTGCCACTACTGAAGGCACACCTTGCTTAAACTCATTCTTAAGTTTGCATTTAGATGTAGAATCATAGGTGCTTGTCAGGTCACTAAATAAAGTGAAATACCTTGATGCTTTATTTACAAATTCAGGAAGATTTTGGTGCTCCCATGCCCTGTATCAGAGACCCCGTTAGTGCTTAAATCCTTGGTGGCACCTGCAGGCACTGAGGGCTCTGCTCTGCACCAGAGCTCAGCAGAAGCTGAGGGCAGTTGTGTTCCAGGAGGCCAAAAGCCCACCTGGCTTTAACAGCAGGAGCAGCTCCTGCTGTGGTGAGAGCAAAGGGCTCTGTCTTGGGGCAGGGGCTGTTCACTGGCAGCCCCGGATGGAGACAGCCCTGGACTCTTGCTGGAGTCAACACTCAGCAGCATCCAGGAGGATCCTCATCCTTGACCTCAGCAAGATGCAGGAGAGCCCTTGAACTCCTGGAGGCTTTCTCAGAGCAGCTGTTTCACCTCAGATAGTGTGGTATGCTACTATAGAATAAAATAATTTTTAAAAAGGTATGGCTTATCTGTGTTGAATACTCACCTCCATTGAATATTGTGTGTAGTTCAGGACCTGAGCCTCTGAGTACTTTTCAAAGCAGTTTGTTGTAAAACCTTTGAATTTGTATCTTTCAGAACAGCAGAAATTATAAAATTTGAAAATTGCAACCTTTTACAGAGTAAAAATAGCTTTTATGGTAAAGTGGCTCCCCACCATTTTAGCCATATTTATCCCAGTGGTTGATTTCTGTAAGAATAACTGAAACCCTGAGAGACTGATGAAGTTTAACAATGTGTGTTCATTATATCCAATTTTGTTCTCTTAGTGAAAACACAGACTCCTAAAACCTATTTACACTCTGAAATTGCAGACGTTCCAGCCCTCATCTGACCTTAACACCTCTTAGTTTTGTGCAGCTTTTGTAAGCCTTTGCACATGTTTAAATTCTCCCATGGCAAATGGTTTTGGAGATCAGATGTTCAGGATTAAGAACACAACCCATTTTTGCCTTGTTTAAAATCATTTTGACATTTTAGTGGAAGTCATTAAGATTGTTTTCTTGTACTCTGAAATGGGCCACAGTATGAGTATGAGTGAACCATTTTTAGGAAAATTACATAAAAAGATTTGAATTGCTAAATTCAAGTAAATTCAAAATTACTCACCTTGAGAATGTTAACACAAATATTTTGAAAACCCTGAAGGTCTTATCTGAGGTAAATATTTGCACCTGAATTCCTCCCCTGGGAAGATTAATTAACAAATAAATAAATGATTAAAGTCAGGGGCCATTCTGAGTAAAAGCATGTAGGAATAGTCATTTCTAGCTGAAGTTGCTCTTAGTATTGTTTATATTTACATTCTCTTTTTTTATTTCTTGTAACTGTGGAGTGGAACACAAACCTCCCCAAATGGTGCCAGGTTTAAGGATCTCCACAGAGGTGCAGCATGGTTCTGTGGGTTCTGACTTCCAACCAGGAGAATCTCACTAGTTCCAGCCCAGCAGCACAAAAGATTTGAGCATCTCTGAAACTGGATGTTTGGCTCTAGAAAAACAGAGCATAGATAGGAGGCCAACACATGAAGGCACTCTGTTTTTATCAGCTCCTATGTCTGCATTAACAGGCAAGACTGAAAATGCCACCTGCTTACAGAAAGGCTTTCAACTCATAGGGCATGGAGTTCTTAATAGTATTCCATTAGATATAATGAGGTACACTGGTGCAGATTTCCCCCCTGAAGTTTGCACGCATTTGTACAAAATAAGACTCCTGCTGGGGTGTTTTATGAATGTGGAGTCTTTCAGTTCCAGTTAAATAGGATAACCAGCTGTTTTCCAGGGCACACGAAGAAATCCTTGGATTGGTTGTTGTCGCTACTCTCAGCATTAGCATGCCTGCAAAAGAAGAATAAAAACACAGAAATGTTTTACTGTAACCTTGAAGGGAAGGCAATCATTTGAATGCATCAGAAACTGTTCTAATAGATGCAGAGGAAAAAAAAGGATAAAAATCCAATTTCTTTGTCCCTTGATTTTGTTACAAACCTTCTTTCCATCTTCAGCCTCCAGGTCTCCCTCCCATGAATTGTCATCTGTGTTGTCACTTGCAAGACTTTATTCCCCATACCTGCAGATGTTATTAAATTTGAGGATTATAAGGTTATGTAGGACGTGGTAGAAGCCAGATATGGATTGGATGTTTTTATTAGAGGATTACCAAATTTTGTTAACAGGAATACGCCTGAGTAATTCTACTGAAACTCTGCTGTGCTTGTTGTGAAACATCTGATCCTGAAGCAGATGCAGAGCTGCACTGTGGCCAGGCCCAGGTCTCTTTCCACGCCAAGGAAAGGTCATGTTCGTGATGTGTAGAGCTGGATCAGTGCAAACAATGTATAATGGTCTCACTGGAAAAAGTGTAATGGTTGTGGCAGATGTATCTCACCATAAAATCCCAAATATCCCAATGACTCGTTCATTTTAGAACCCTTTTCCGCTGCTGGTACATGTTACAGGCAACAAAGTAAAATCAATATAGAAGGTGTGTACTTCAATGTTAGTTTCAAATACAGTGAAAATATCTAATGCTTTTTGTAGCTTTTTATAACTTGCATATTCCTAGTATATGACACCAAGATCTTAAACAAACTTGTTGCTCCTAAGGCATGAGATTGTGATGGCATTAACTCTGTAAATGTCACTATACTGGTGTGTTTGTGAGTGAGGGGCTAACTCAAGCTAGTGAGCTTAAAGCAAGAAATCAGACAAGAATGTTGAAGAAGAATATATAAATAATCTGACCCTGGAGACACCATTTTCTCACAGTGATGAACTTGCCCAGCTAAGGTCACCCAAAAGCTACTGAGGAGGTAACTTCAACTCTTCTTCCAAGAGGAAGGTGAGTCAGGAAATTTCCAGAAGCTATGAACAGTTTGTATAACAACTTGTACCCTGCTGTGGTGTGTACCCTGCTGTGGTGTGTACCCTGATAGGAAGCTCACACCCATGCAGCCATTTGCTCCCCTCCAATAGGAGGGCAGAGATAATTGGAGAGGAAAAAGCAAGACAACCCATGAGATGAGATAAAGACAGTTTAGGTGGAAGTGGGAAATAGAGGCACAGACAACCTGTGATGAAAAAGCAGTCACTGCTCACCAGCAGACCATCACCCAGTGCTGCAGGCAGCAGCATCTTTGGAATTGCTGTGGTCCCTCTGTTTATTGCCGAGCATGATGCCATAGGGTATGGAATATCCCTTGGGTCAGCTGGGGTCAGCTGTGCTGGCTGTGTCCCCCCAGCTCCTTGTACACCCCCAGCCTCCTTTTGCTGGTAGGGTGGGATGAGGTAGAAAAGATCTTAACTCTGTTGTAAGCACTGCTGAGCAGTGGCTAAAACATCCCTGTGTTATCAACAGTGTTTTGGCCATAAATCCAAACAAAAGCACCATACAAGCTACTTTGAAGAAAATGAGTTCCATCTCAGCCAAACCAAATATGCTGCAAGGCTGGATGCTGGCATAGCCCTGTATGGGGAGGGAAGAGAGAAAACTGATTTGAATCATAGCGAACGTTTTGCAATTTCAAGAAAAAAGTGAAGAGTGTTGAAGGAATCTGTGTTGTACTTCCAAGTACACCTTTCCTTCTGCTACAGGGCTGAATTTCTGGTGCTGGAATAATAAAGTCCACTTGATTTATATGAGCAGACTCCTAATCACTTAATAAACCACTTGAAAAGTTATTTGGTAGAGTGGAAAATTATTAACTGGCTGAAGATCCAGCAAGCAGCAGCTGTTTCATAGTAAAAACTTGACTGGGAGAACTGGCCCAAGAATGCCCATGTTCAATGCCAGAAAAATTATTTTTTCTAGTTTTAAAGTTATTCCCTACTTGGATCTACAAGGAAAGAGAAAATTCACCTCCATGTATATAATATGAAATTGTAGCATAAATGAATATTTGCTGTTTATACTATATTTCCATATTTCCTACCTGCGAATTAGCCATAATCCTGTTTCACTCTGAGTCAGTTTGAGCTTTTCATAGACTCACAGAATAACATGTGTTGGAAGGAAGTCACAAGGATCGACGAAGTCCAACTCCTGGCCCTGCACAGGAAACTCTAAGAATTCCACCATGTGCCTGACAGCATTGTCCAAATGCTTCTGGAGCCCTGTCAGATTTGATGCTGTGACCACTGCCCTGGCAAGCCTGTTCCAGTGTCCAACCGTCCTCAAGGTGAAAAAGCTTTTCCTGACATTCAACCTAAACCTCCCGTGAGATGGCTATGAAGTCTCCCCTGAGTGTGGCTATTCAGTTTATTAAAATCCACTTGTCTGTTTCTGCAGGAAGGATGAGTATCTTTTGCCTTGACTATGGATATTTGCTCATGTTTTTGACTGGATCTAAGATGGCACAGAAGGATTCTTAAGGTGTTTGTTTGGTTTTTTTGGTTTTTTTGGTGTGGGGTTTTTTTTTCCCCCCTTTTTTTGTTTTTGTATTTTTTTTGTTTGTTTGTTTTGGTTTTGGTTTTTGTCTTTTGTTTTTTGTTTTGTTTTTTTTAATGGGTAATTGTTAACGTCAAGATTGCTCTCGCAATATCCAGCTGGGTGAGGACTTTAAAATCACCTTTGGGAGAGTTCAACTAGAATTCCACTATGAAATTTAGATTTTTAAGAAACTTCACATCAAAAGGTAAATTTCTCTGCAGAGTAGAATAGAGCATGCACACTGTATGCAATCATGTAGTTACATAGTTCTTCATAGTTTCTATAGTCTCATTTTTCAGACAGCAGAAGAGAATCTCTGTGTTCTGAACACTTCTGCTGTGGTGTGACTACATAGTTTGATAATTGCTGTATGTAGCTTCATCAAAGAATATTGTCACATCACAAAAGGAAATACGGTCCCAAGATTAAAAGACAGATTCAGATTCTGGAAGCGTTTTAGTCTCTTCTTGACATGGAATAAGGAGTCTAGCCTCCTCTTACCTCCAATTTGCCCTTCTTCAAAATATTTGATAACGATGACTCACTTCCTCATGGGGGTACTTTGAAGCTTAGATGAAGTCTGAGTTGTTTCTGACACTGAGAAAATTGATGTCAGGGACTGCAATATTGGAATACTAATCTTTCAGGGCTCAGATAAATAATTGTCCCCAAATGAAAAGCTATTTTCTCTGCAAATTTTTTGCCCTCTCTATAATATTCTTTGAGCTAGTGGAGTCCAAACTTAATATAGACAGCAGAGGAGACGGTGGACACTGCTTGCTTAAGTAAACAGCAGCCAGAGCCCAAATTATTAGTAAATACCAAGGCTTCATTTAGGTTGAATAACGCTGCAATCCAACAAATAAATGAGCCATCAAGTTTGAATTTATGTAGCATACAAAACACATTAAAGCCATCTGACCATGACAAAGGCCTTTTCTGCTGTGAATAATGAGGCCAACACATTAGAATATCCTTTTGATGAGACATTAAACCCAAGGTCCTTTCTGTTTGTCTTTGGTGGCTCTTCAGGTGGAAGTTAAAGACTCCATGGCATTTCACTAAAATAATAGAAAATCTCTGGCCCTCAGTGGTATTCCTTTCCTAGTAAAGAAATAAATGAAATTTTAAAATTAGCATAGCCAAGGCTGTGTATGTGTTGAATATCATCAAGGAAAATTCCAGTTTTCCTCTCCATGAGGGCAGTGAGGAACGTTCTCTTGTTTCATGAAGAGGAAGGTGACTGTGCCTGGTATAAATATAGGTCTTTAAAATCTTCTGGAATTTTGGGAGTGTAAAGCACAGAAAAATGGTTTATACTCATCATTAACAAAAACTGTGGTAAAGGAGAACAAAACCAAGTAATATGTGATATGTTTGCCTGTGTCTATGCTTACATAACCAGACATGCAGTTTTACAAGAAGTGGCTTAGAGACAAACAGAAAATATGCCAGGAAAAATTCTTTACCTCAGCCTGTACATGTGTGATTCACTTTAGGAAGTCCATTTCAATTTTCAGCTTCTTTGGTGTAATACCAATAATTTTGTATCATTTATAGTTTAGCTATGCCTTTAGTCTGAGTCTCAGTGAAAGTTTATCTACTTAGTGAAAGCCAGGTACTTGTTGCCTGGGCCTGCATGTTAGTTGAGTAGTTTCACACCAGTTTCTTAGCATCAGACACTCGTAAGTAAGAGGCACAAGAGTTCGTGTGAAAGGCAAATTTCAGACTCCTCTCATAGATGCAGATATACTGTTTAATTGTATCAAGCTGACTGGACTCACCCATTTGAATTTAAAATAATTATAGAGAGAACAATCTTCTTGAAAGAAACACAAGAATTAGGTTAGAGCTTAAGCCCCTTAGCAGCAGAGATAATAAAGCCTTTCATGAAGAACTGACTGATGAATCTGGGCATCATTCAATATGACTAATAATGAGCCACTTCTTCTGTCTTGCTGAGAAACATATGGGATGTGAGGAAAGCAGCTATAAACCCAGCCATGTCTGTCCCATCAGCATCCTCTCTGCTGGAGGCAGGGAAGTGCTGCCTTATGACAAAAGGTGATTTAAGGGAAACCTTGGTATTCCAGAAAAGCAAGCTCAGTCTTTGTGACTTCTATGTGGCTTGAAGCCCCTGTTTTGTCAACAGGAATGCCACAGAGAGCTGAGGTACTTGTCCAACAGGGATTAATGCTGGCTGGTTTAGGGAATCCACTGCTTTTCCCATTTTTAGTGTGCATCTACTTGAAACTTCTGACACAGTGGAAATGTCCCACAGGTTATACTTTACAGGAGAAGAGAGAGTGGTAACAGCAATGTAAATATCTAACAATTACACTTCTTCACATTGATTTCATTGGCTTCCATTTCATTCATCCTCACATTAAGGATAGTAAGTCTAGTCATGAGGACTGAAAGCACATCTGCCTTTTCTGACTAGTCTGACATATAGAGGATACATGTATCCTATGAATATATCAAATGGATTTTTAAGCCATGCCATTTCTTTCATGACAACAATTAAAGATGCCATTCTAATCTAATGGGACTGTTCCAGCCTGTGCTTTGTGATGGCCACTTTGCAGGAGGTGACTACAAATCATGTAAGTAGCTTGTGTGGTGTTCAAAGCAACAAGTGGAGATGCCTTTTTTTGAGGATTTCTTCTAGACCTAGATGAACACAGAAAATAATTTGTCTCTTCAAATTTAGCTCACTAACTTCTAAAAAAAATTATCTCAGTGAACTGAAAATTTTGTCTAGCCTTTCACTCTATCTGCTTTGGGATGATTATGGACTCTTCCAGGCATTACCTATAGAGCTTTACTCTATGTCTTAAATATTAAAAATTTAATATTTTCAACATGTGATATTCAACTTAAAGGTTTATTTTAAAAGTTACTGATTCCTAACCTTTTCTTTCTCTCTTTAACTGCTGTCCAAAAAACTGGAGGCAGGGTGCTCCAAACATGGGGTCTGTGATATATGATTAGTTTGTTTGGACTCCATTCAGAGGAAGGTGGTGATAGACATCTGCCCAGAAAGCAATTAACTGCAATGTATTTAGAGAGACAAAATAATTCAGTGGTCATTTACCACCTCCAGAAAGGGTTTATCTTAGAAACAGTGTTGTTATTTGTTATGGATTTTTTTCAGATGTTTTATTCCCAATTTTCAATAATTAAGAAGAAGAAAAGTTGCAAATTATTTTACCATATAACACAGACAACAATATGTAAAAGTAATTAATAGGGACATTTGAAGGGAAAACAGGGTCGCACCATTAGCCCCTAATAAAATGCATCAGAGTTGATGAATTATTTTAATGGGACAGAATGACAAAAAAGGGACTGTTTCACCTAGGCAGGGACAGCTGGTCCCTCTGACAAGGATACATTGCTGTCTTGTGGAGTCTGCCAGCCAGCAAGGCTGAAATAATAGCACTGAGAGAGATGTGAATGCTCCTCGTTCACCTAAATTGAGAGGTAATATGAAGTCTAATTATGAACACTGGGTATTAACTGCTTCATGTCTGAAGGCAGACAGCAGATCAACTGCCTCCATCCAGGGATGTCCAGGGAAGGTCTGCCTTGATTTTACAGATGGTTGCCCATCCTGGTGCCACCATGCCAGCTGTGCCAAACAACATCCACCTAACAACTGTCCCTAACAGAGGGGTTTGATCCCTATTTCTGTTCCTAGGAATGGGAGCTTGGGACAAAATTTCCATCTGGGGACCAAACTGTGTGTTTCTCAGAAGCAGAACTGCTCCCTTACTGTAGGCAGCCGTGCCAGGCAGCAGCTGTGGGAGGCACTGACAGGCTGTAGCTGCACAGAAGATTTCTATAGCTGCACAGAAGATTTCTATACCTGCACTAAATCCTCCCTTGGTGCAAAGCCCGTGGTCAGGGCAGCCCTGGGAGCAGGGCTCATCCTGCTGCCCAGGCTGCCAGGGACAGGCACCCGCTGGGAGCTGGAGCTGCAGCCACAGACTGTGGCCACGGAACCATCTGCCAGCATTCACAGCACGACAGGTGTGACTGCAGGATTTAGGTGACTAATTGCAGAATTTACTTTCATACAGCATGTTTGTGTGAGGGGGAGAGAGGTGGATTAACTTAACTGACAGACATTTCTCCAATTATTTGAAAGGTGGTTGTAAAATGGCTATTTTATCTTGCATCTCACCTGCTTCTGAGAACAAAAGTGCTTAGATTTACAAATATTATCTAGATGGGGATGGGATGGCACAGGGGACTGAGACTAGGGCTGCTGAGGCTTCATTTGTAAGTTACACAGCCAAGGCTAGTGAGGAATACAAGGCACTGAGCTTTTGCTGGCTTTTGTGAACTGGAAACCAGAGATCAATTCCAAAAGAATTAAAGACCTGATCCTACTTTCACTTAACGGTGGTCCAATCATGAGTCTTAAGCACCATGTTGCAAATCCTCAGTGCTACTTATAGCATGTGTCCTGGCACTGAGGAGATGAGGGCAGGCAGGATTGGGGAGCCAGTGTCTGGTGCTGCCTGCAGAGCCAGGCTGAACTGCACTGTCACAGCAGCACTAGCTCATCCTGATGCTCAGTTTCAGAAGGAAAACTGGGGAGCATCTGCTATGAGCAACAGGTAGGAAAAAACAACCCAAAACCAAAACCAAAAGCAAAACAAGAAAGGCATGTGGGAGGGAGGGGAAGGAAAAGAAGCCTGGAAAACAAGCTAAGGAAAAAAACCAAAAGAACAAGCATAAATAGAAAACCCATGCCAAAAACAAAGCCTTTGGTCCCCTGATTAAAATAACTTCGATCCATGTATCTATTCTCTGAAGTGCCCTATTTCAAAAAGCAGCCAGCTTTCTAACAAATAAAGAATTGCTCTGTGGTTTCCTTCCAAAGCTTAAATTCAGCTTTCTAGAGTATGATGAAAAGCTAATTTTCTAGAAGTTTAGCATGTTTGTGTAAGCATGTCAGGTGAAATAAATGACATTGATATTCAGTGTGTATATAGGTGGCACCAGCTCCCAGAACTCTCTCTCTTTTTCATCTTACTGGAACATTAACTTATGCTCCTGAGGGCTATGTAGAATGCAGAGTGAGAGTGTGAACTTAAAGATAATTTATCATAGCTTTCTCCTTGTATCATTCTCTTTTCCTAAACTTTTCCATATCAGAATACAGAGCAGAGGGAGTTTACTTTTGCCTTAGCTGCTTCTAACTGAACTCATGCAGGCTCTTACTCAAATCAAACCTTTGCATCCTGCAGATTGACTTCTCAGCATACTCCCTTGGTAAGTTGAGGAGTGGACATTTTACCATTATAATTGGGTCACAGGAACCTTAAAATTGGTCTTTTGAATAACCATAGTAACTGCAAAACATATCAAAATCTATATAGAAAGAGCAGAAAAGGAGTTTCATAGGAAAGTATCTCATCCAGTCCAGCAAGGACTGGCAACAGAGAGGATCAAGGAATAATACCATTCTTTACTTCTTCCTCTAAACAACTGTGAGCAACAGCTCTGGAAATGGTTGGACTCTCCTTTTATTATGCATTTATATACTACTAAGTGTGACAGAGGTGTTCTACTAAATCTGCTACAAAACAGAAATGTAATGTTAGAGACAATGTATATTAGGTAGTGCTGGCACCCAGTTTCCCTCTTCTATATTAATATTTGTAAATTAATCTGCATGAATTACTTAAAATTTTAATTTTACTTTCTAGTAGAGCTCAGTTTTTCAATTCACATATTGCAGAATGGAAAACTGAGGTGTACATAAGTGACGTGACTTTTTTCTTCCTTATTTACTGTTGAATTAAAAAACAATAAACTGCTGATTACTGCACCAAAATACTGAGCTGCTTTTCCTTTTCTTTTTCCTTGGTGCATTTTTTTGTTTGGTTTTTTGTTTGAGGTTTTGTTTGTTTGTTTTTGTTTGTTTGTTTTGGGTGAGTTTCTTTGGTTGTTGTTGGCTTGGTTTTGGTTGGTTGGTTTTGGGTTTGGTTGGTTGGAGTTTTTGTTTGTTTGTTTTTATTATAGGAATATCAATATTTTAATGTCTAATGTTGCTGATAGGCATCAGCATTGGAGATGTCTGGAGATGGCGGATTACATAGCTTTATTTAAGAAATAAAGTATTCTTAAGTGTGATGTATCTTCCTGTATTTTAGTTTTTTGTTCTTTATTTGTACATGATGTTAAAGGTGGAAGTAGGAGCAGCAGAACAGGTAGCAATCCATGAGTGGGAGGATGCCTGGCCCTTCAAGAGATGTGATTCAGGATGCTGCAATGCCCCTGAAGTACTGAAATCTGGAGTTACTGTATATTTGTCTTTATCTCTGTTTATAAGAGAAAGAAGAACAACTTGGCATAAAAGTACACCTTGCAAATTTGCTTCTAAGGCCTTTACTTCTGTCCATCAGACAAACCATGGAAATAGTCTTAGACAGTCTTATGGGACAGTCTTGAACTCATATAAACACCCAACATGTGGGCAAAAACAAGCACAACAAAGAGAAGTCTTTGAAACATAAATTGATTATGCAAGGGGCTGAATGATTATGTGCAGACTGAGGGGACCCACAGTGTTAAGCACTGCTCTTTCACCCATAGCTATACCTGTAAGAAAAAAGCCATTTCACAAAAGCTTGCTGTTAAGGGGACTGAAACAGTAGAAAGACAAACCAGCATGGCCTGGGAAGGGTGTGCTGCACAGAGGTGACTGCTGGCTATGTGAGATTGTATCACATCATGTCATGAACTAAGGTGCATGATAAAATAAAATAAAATAAAATGTGGAGAATGCAAGATCTATGGTTATCTCAGGAAACAGGCTGCTGGCTGCAGAAAGCTTTGAGAATATTCTCAGGAATGTTTGATGATATATTTGTTCTGTTCTTGCAATTTCTCCTTACTTATATGCTACTGACCATCACTATCAGACTTGCAGTCCAAAGAGGTAATCTCGGCCAAGATGTTGTACCAAGAACACCTTAGCTCAGTAGAAAAAACTAAGGAAGGAACTATTCATCTTTGTATCTCCCTCTTCCAAAGGGAAAGGACTGTGAGACACTGATATTGTCAGCCTGTGAGTCAGTTTACCTAGTCTTTGCATTGTTTTCAGCCTGTTCTTCTAAAGATGACATGCTTTTCCATGACCTTCAGATTCTGGGAAATTTATGATAATAGGAACACACAAACATCAGTCCATGAAGCTTATGAGACAAGAGGATGGAGAAGGGGAGGATTCTAGACAATCCATCAGATTGTGCAGGTTTTTGTGGGCATAGAGTTAAATTTTCTTTATTGTAGGTGATGTAGGATTATGTTTTGGATTTGTGCTGAGAAGTGTTGATGACATGGAGATGTTTTAGTTACTGCTGGGAAATGCTTACACAGTGTCAGAGGACCTTCCTGTTTCTCACCTCATCCCATCAGTGAGCAGGCTGGAGGTACACAAGACACTGGAAAGAGACATGGGTGTGACAGCTGACAACTGCCCAAAAGGACATTCCATACCAGACAGCATCACACTCAGTGTATAAAAATGGGAAAGGAGGAAGTTTGGTGCGTGGGCTGCTGCTCGGTGTTTGGTTGGGTACCAGTGGGTTGGTGGTGATTAATTGTTTTCATTTGCATCATCAGTCTTTCTGGGGTTTTATCTTCCTCTGTCTTTGTTATCTTTTTCCCATCTTTTTCTTACTTTTCACAAATTTTTATTATCATATAATTTTGATTATTAAACTGTTCTTATCTCAACCCACAAGTTTATTTTTCACTTTTACCCCTTCTCATTCTCTCCCCATCCCACTGGTGGATGGAGTGGGTGAGTGGTGTGTGGTGCTCAGTTAAACCATGACACATTGACAGTGGTTTTCACATAATTTAGTTTGCCTTAAACAAAGGATGCTTGTTTATACCCAAGAATCTGAATTGACTAGACCCTTCATAACATAATCACTTTAGTGTGCCTTAACTATCCTATGCAAAAGTTGATCTCCAAGGCAAAACCAGTGTCTGCAAGCAAGGAGACCCTAAGAAAGAATGAGGCCTCACACCACGTTCTCACACAAATCTAGCTGGCTTTTTCAGCCCTATTGTCTGGCTTACCAGGAATCATTATGCCAGCCAAACTAAGAAAGAGCCAGGGGTGTAATATGTCTATCTGTGTCCAGAGAACAGGGCTGGCAAAGAAGGCAACCACCACTCAGCTCTATGGCTGCTCTGAGCTGGCAGATGAGGCTGTTGCCAGTCTAACAAGAATCCATTAGAATTGTTGGATTGCTAGCTCTATCAGTATTATCTATTTACTTATCTATCATTATGATGAAAATTATACAGGAATTATAACAGGAGTATTCAGGCATGCACTTCTTTTTTCCTTCTTTATTCTCCGCTATACTTCCTATAGCACAAACACCTTGTTAACAAGAATGACTTTTGGGCTTTTACAGATTGATCTCTGAGGAACAGAATGCCAGAATAATAACCAGCAACATTAGAAAGTAAAGTCCAAGGCTTGGAATCTGAATGTGTTCATGAGTACACTTTCTTGTGCTAGAGGTAACAAGTGATTTATATACCTATGTATATAAAGCTTGATTTGAGGACATGCTAAGTTCACATCAGCTACTGCCTAAATATAGTGCCCAATATATTACCAGGGTGTAACAAGGATAGCCTTGCACGTGATGTATTCATACAGCTTTAAAGCATCCTTGCTATAGATGCTCCTCTGTTCCAGGTATTTGACCTCCAGGGTGACAACAATCCACAGATTTTGAAATCTGACTTAAATTTTCTAAGTGCAGGTGGCAGTTCAAAACTCCGCGGAGTTTTGATGGAGTATTGGATACTATGGCCAGCTGGCTCCAGAGGCAGTTTCTATGCAGAGGAAGAGATCAAGTGCAATCTTTTCTCCTTTCAAGGCAATGCAGTTTTTCTCTGAGGCTTCCAACCTCTATGGTTATCACACTAAAACTGAAAACATTTCACCCTTGCCTGTGCATAGCATGAACTCTTGTGGGATTCAGCTAAGTTGCTTCCTGACTGGAAGGTACAGAAGGATATGCAAGGACACAGCATGAATCCAATGGTGAGCTGACCAAAGAGGCACTCAGTCATTGCCTCCTATGTCCAAGGGTTCCTATGCCCCAGTCCTTCTCAGTTTTTGGGAGATTATTGTCACTGTCTGCAATGCCTTCTGGTGCATGGATATGATAGAATAGGTAGTGCATTTCCTCCTTAGCTCCCACAGCATGAACGAAAGAGCAGCTTATGGACTGATGTATTAATTTCAGACACCACTGCACAAATCCAAGGGAGGGATGCCAGATATTTTCCATAGACCACAAAGTGCAGCTGATAGTCACTCTTGAGTTCACTGACACCTCGAGAGAGGATAGAAGCACAGCTACCACTAGAAGACGTCCTTGTCTCTGGTAGAGGACAGCAAGATATTTCCTCCAAAATATCCCCCAAAGTGACACTGTATTTGGGTCTCGGTAATGTTCTTGGATTTTCAGTGTTACAGAAACTTGCCTCCGTGTGTCTCTTTTCCTTCTGCAGGACTTCCACCCGCAGGTCAGCCTGGATACTGCAGCTCAAGTGTGACCTGCACTTTGAGGAAAAACTAGCCAGAGCAGCAGGTAAATCCTATATTTCCAGCAGAGAGCAAGGAGAACTCTGGCTTTACTTTGGCAAGGTCCCAAGAGTCAGGGACAGCTGGTGAGAGGGCCCATATCTGAAACACAAAGATTTCAGCACAGGAGAAAAGTGCAGCTCCTGGCTCTGCATCCCTCACTTCTGGACTCATCTTCTCATGGGCATAACATGACGTACTCATGGTTATTTTAGCCAGGTGGGTTTCAGAAGACAGCAAAAAGCTGGAGGAGCTCACCATTTACAGATGTGGAAACCATTTCTGTAATGACAACGTGCTTTGGCCATTTCTTACTAATGTCTTTTGATAATCTCCTTCAGAAATCAAACAAACTGTGTAAGGACAGAGACTGTGTAGACAAGGAACATAATTTGCAGCAACATTCACGCTGTGCTCCTTCTTAGCCTTCAGAGAGGCTTACTCATTAATTTGAAGAGGGTAGGAGAGGCTCTCTTTGCTGACCTACACCATATAAAACAAAACACGGTTAGTAAAGTGGGATGGCTAACTTCACTGTAAAGGTCCAAGTTTCTCTTCTCCCCTGTTTGATAAATGACTGTCATCAGAATTACTGCACTCCCCTAAAGCAATTAGTCATTATTGGATGATCAAAGTATTTATCAAAACTTCGGGTGCAGTGCGATTGATCTTCATTTGGGTTGGAAGGGTTTCCTTGCTGGATTTTGGAGAAGGAATCCATCAGTGGCACAGCCATCAAACAGAAGGCAGCAGGTATATCCTTGTCAGAGAGATATATGACTATGCAGAAATTCCAAAAGGTACCAAGAAGTGCAGCTCAATAGCAGAGGTAGCTACTGTCCCCTGGCAAAGCTGCTGGGTTTTAGCAGATAGAAAGAACATTTAACCCACCCACCTATATCAAGACTGCCATAGCCTATGTTAGAGGAATTTTAATTCAAGGATTTATACAGCTGTGGAATCCTGAAATCCTCTGAGTAATGTGCAGTGGTCTGAGACACTTCTGGTAACAAATGGCACTCCAATATTTGCCACATTAAAAACCTACAGAGGAGTTATTCCAACATGGTAAGTCTGATACACATTTTACAGAAAACTTAGCTTTAAGATAAGCAACCTGGATCAAAGTTATCTAAAATGTCATTGTAGCTGTCGCAGCATTGTTTGTGAGCAATAGATGCACTTGAGAAGACTTCTCCATGGCAGCTCCTGTTCTTATAAAATGCCTTTAGCACCAGTGAAAGGTTATTGAGCTTTAAAATATTTACTTTCAAGGTTTTCTGGTGACCTGAATGAATAGTGCAGAAACTCTCTTTATATATTAACCACTCTTTCCATATGTGAAAGAAGTAAATGCTTACTCAGGAAAGGCAACTTTGCTCCTCAAGATACTGGTTTCCTCTTGTTACCCAGTAATTCAAGTAAAAATAAATTAAATCCCCATCTGAACTGGAAATACTAAGAACTATAAGTGGGAATTGCGTTTGCAATTGCCTTCCTTCCTTCCTGGGGCAAGTATTGCAATCAAAGCACCACTCATTTTGACCATTCAATGAGCAGGCAATTTTTTTCTAATCTATCTGTTTCTTTTCCTTCCATTTATTTTTTTCCCCTACCCATTATTTATATAAATTAAAAGGGGCCAGTTTCTGACCATTTTTATAAAAATGGGTACAAATTCAGACCAATCTGCTGAATACAGTTGAGTTACTCTGGACTAACAGTAGTCTAAACAACAGCAGAACTTGTCATGGTGTTTCCAAATTAATAAACCTAAATGTTTTCCAACTAATGAAATGGCTTGAATATGATCAAACAGATTTTGCTTTTAATCTGTGAAAGAAAAATGTGTTTGCTTGACCTGTAAAGCAAATTATGCCAAATTTGATCATGAAAAAGTATTTATGACTAATTTTTAATGTACTGAAAGCAACTGAAGTGGGAAATGCTGATACACTAGTGTAACTATGACTGTGGAAATTGAACTAATGTAATAACTAAAACGAATGGGTGTAATGAAAGAATAAACCCAAGGAGGCTGGTAATACCTTGAAATGTTGTGATTTTGAGACTAATGTTTATGGAGGAAATGAAGAAAAAAGTCAGCAGCTACAGCATGTGGCAGGAGTCTTTGCTGACATTTGCAAAGCATCATGTTGTGCCAGCAGTGTTATAAGGAGTGTCTAAGAGCAAGAACATCACAGAGTAATGAGCTCTGAAGCATAGTGAAAAACAATTACATATGTGGACATAAAGCCCAGCATATTTCTATTGAAATTGACACCACAGCTGATTTAAAAAATAGGCTCAGAATTTTTTTCTTGGTGACACACTGTATCTTCCCATTCACTATATTTAAAAAATAACAAAATTCAGTTGGGAACATATATTTTTGACAGGCAGCACAAGTGATGGAGTGCTGACTCTGCATATCTCTGAAAATTGAAGTAATTGTACTGCAAAGTAACACTGGATAAATGCAGAGAAATTACTTCCACTGAGAATGGTGTTTTGTTCTGTTTTGAAAGTATCCTTTGAATGTTGTCAATGAATCTTCTTAAAAATCAAATATTTAAGGAGGCTTATCTTTAAAATACTACTGGAATTATGATTAGAAAACATATGAATCATTGCTATTCTGTAGCACAATTAATTTTCATTGCTATGTTTGTGACCTACTTACAGAGACCACAAACACTAATCTCACCAGGTAATTAAGAGTGTAAATATCATTTGTCCAGTCCCCGATGACTGGTCTTAGAAATCCAATGAGCTCTCTACATTAAACTTGCAGATAAGAAATCCTCAGCTACATATAGACTTTAATTATCACATACCACTAATGATTCTTAATTACTTGGTTTCATATTTTACACTTAGAAAAATACAAACTGTATTTAACATGCAAATAAATATTTTCATCCATAAATTTATTTTTCTAGATGTAGTATTCTGATAGAATGTAGAGGATATAGATACATTGTACAAAACAGGAAAATACATTTTTCTTCTATTTAGTCTTGGGTAAAATTTTTGTAATATTTTTGTTTGTGCAAATGAGGTTTTCTTTAAAACTTACTGCTGCCCTTCTAAATATAGATGCATATTTCAGGATTAGACCAAAGAAATTACTTTCACAATCAAGAAAATATTTGGCTAAAAGCCATCCTGATTGAGTGATAAAATATATGTAGCAATTAAAAATCACACATATTAGTTGCAAGTATAATAAATAACATTGGGAGCCATAACAAATGGGAAGCGGTGATATAAATAGACTGAATGTTACAAGCACACAAATTAACAAGAGAAGCAAAAGACAAGGAAAAAATTCATTACAGTGAATGATAATTTTATTAAGTATAATAGGAATAGAAGTACCAGCAATGCTATAAGCTAACTACCTAAGATAGTAAAATTGTGAATAATTATGGGGAAAGATAAAGCATTATTTAATTTTGAGGGGCTTCTGTTGGAAAGAAATCGGATGACATATTTGTTTAACATGAGTTGCTTTCAAATTTACCAGTAAATTGTGAATACTGTAGCCATGCATACTTGATATGTCTATATTACATGGATAGGTAAATATGCCTGTTGTCCTTAAAAATACCTCCTAGAAGTATTCCAAAGACAGACCTTGAGTCCTGCTGCATGTTGGTTATTAAATTATTTAAATAAAAGATGACTCAGTCTTTGTTAAATAAGTTACAAATAGTTCCAAAGATCAAAGATCCATAATAGTAGTGCTAAAATTGTAGGAACACCAGTAAATTCCAGGAAATGGAAAGTTAGGGGTCAATCATGCAATGGCCTTCAGTACAAGACCTCAACAGGGGGTGTTGAGACAGTTGTTTTTGTGGTACCTTACTGTGCTGTTACCAGAACTCTTTGCTTTAGTCTACCTGTAATTAGAATCCCATTACCCAGCAATCACTGTGTGAGTAACTTATGTTCTTTACCACTTTATATTTTTTTCTTTAAATATCTGGAATCCAGAACACATGAGTTTCAAGACCAACTTTATAATTCGGTGCAACTGAAAAACATGCAAATCTTCAGTAGAGAAACTGCTGAGAGCTGCTACTTGCACCTCCTTCTCCACTGTATACCATTTGTGCCCTCAATTTACTCCAGTTTTCTGGTCCTCCCTACTCTCTTTACCCCTGCACTAACTATGCATGTTTGAAAGCAATACCAGCCAGGCAGGTCTGGTGACATATGCTGAGACAGGGTGTGACATTTTGGACATGGATTTTTCCACCTATAAGGTCACCAGCTAAAACCAGCTCAAATGAACAATGATTAAAAATTAATCTCTAAGCATTTCTGTGTGAAGGGATCAATACAGGTACTGTTACACTAAACACTCTGGAAGCAGTTTAAGCTAAGAATTGGAAAAGGAATTTCTTCAGCTACAGGGGATGTTTTTATACTAGGAATCATTGTACAAGAACTACCCTTTATTTAAGCTTGTGCCTTACTTTGTCCTGGAGTAATGTTTGTGTGTACATAAGCCATTAGACCCATCCATGAAACTCTTATTTGAAATATTCCTGCCCCTAAATCAAGCTGTTATTATACTATGGAATAATTTGCAAGCTCATCGAGAAGGCTGTGAATTGCATCAGTCCTGGAGGACAATCAGTTGTCCCCAGGAGGCACATCCTTCTTAGAGTGGGGAGGAGCAATATAGACATAGTTGTATCTGTGGAAAACTTCTCTTATAGATAAACAAATGATTTAATTCAAAAGAGCTATTAGTTAGTACTTATAATTGATACTGATTTATTTTTAAACTGGTGTCTGTAATTATTCTTATATATATATAAAACAGTCTATTTGCATAACATACACACAGAGCTATACAAAACACAGCAGCCTGAGGTTGTGCATCTTCTTTCCCTGACCCACTTTGTTATCTTTAATGTTTCTTTTGACTCTTTTTATCCTTCTCCATCCTATTTTTTCCTTGATAGAAACATCCTTATACTTTATCATGCTTTCCTTACTCTTTTTTCTTTCCTTTGCTTTCTTACTCCCTTTTTTGATCTTCATCTGCCCTCTTGTTTCTTCATTTTACTAAACTCCATCCTCTTCCATGAGGTACAGATCTTGAGCAATTGTTTTATAATCTGGCCAATCCACTAGTGATCCCTTGCTTTCACAGAGAGACTGAATGAAACTGCTACTGCACCTGATCCCACAGAAGAGTGTTTCTCCTGCAATGATTGTACACCAGCCCTCAGTACTGTGATAAGGAACAACATTTTAGAAGAAAATAAGTCTTGCCATAATAAGCTTTTCAGGCCCTAGGTTTTTGTTTCGTAAGACTGATGAAAACAGCCTAGAAACTATTAATAACAATTGCAGATAAAAATATGGTGTCTAGGTTTCTTCTTGACTCCACAGTGCACCATCCTCAGGGTTCTTTGTCTCCCAGGACCTCTGTTACCAGCCACTCCCCTCCTATAAATTTCTCTGTCATTCTTGGCATTTGGTCCATCAGTAGAGGTGATGTCTCAGCTCATGGGCACAGCCCTATCCCTTTCAAACCATTAGGAGCTACTGCTCCATGTCCTCCATCTGCCTTTTAGTCCTTCACTCCAAGTGTCCAGCTAGCCACACCTTATGGCATGGCAGAACCAGTTTCTCCCCAGTCCCCTTTTCCCTTCTTGTTTGCCATCTTTGGAGGCAAAAGTGCTTCTACTTGCTAAATGCACAAACATGTATCAGTACACTATTGACACATGCCAATAAAATGCTATAAAAAGGCCATGAACTCTTTGTTTTACTCGATCAGTGATAAAAGTCAAAGCATGGTTATGCATTTCTAGTTATGCATTACTAGTTTCCTGCATGGCTGTCTTGACATAGCTTTTAAAGGGGAGTTTACTAAGCACTGAAATGTCATCTTTCTCTACAGAAGAAACTTAAGCCAGCTTTCTAATAAGAACAAACAGGCTGACCTTGCAATGATATTGACATTTTTCCACACTCTAAGCTGAAGTGAATGCTATTCACTGTAAGAATGCTATTTGGCCACCACTTGCTGTTGTCATAGCTCTAGCAAGAGTAAGTTGCAGATGTTAACTTGAGACAGTAAGAGCAAACATGGAAATTACCATCAGAGACTGTTCTGAGAGAGAAAACTGACTGCAAGCAACACAGGAAAATCTGAAAAAGGGTTGCACAAAATGAGATTACTCTTCAGCATGTTGCATGCCTAAAGTGAAAAAAAAAAAAATTTGTACAATTTCCCCCTGCATTTGAAGAATTATTTCAGCAATTAAAAAATACTTCTTTACCACGTAGATGACTTAACATTTGGTAAACAGGTTTTCTTCTAAACCGCCTAATTAAATTTGTCTTGGGTATAATGTAAGCATAATAAATTTCAGCTCTAAAGGTCACGTTTTGGAAACTTTATAAGCCACTTAACATCAGAAGCTTGGAAGGAGAATGCTTTCTCAGCCTTTATGACTGCCTTGCAATGCTGTAATAGCACTGGGACAGCAGTATTGCTGTAATTAAATACCCTTCCCAGCAGCCTGGAGAAGCGGAAACACTCTGGTCATCCAAGATGTGCAGCGGATTATCACCCTTGGGACAGAGATGCTTATAAAGGTTAACTCTTTCTTTTTGTAATGTGACAGCATTAGCTCCCACACATACAGCTCAGCCAATAAGCTTGTATTGAAAGAACGACTGGATTTATGCATTTTATTGGTCCAGATTTTTGTATTTATGGAGGATGGAATCCTTAAAACTGTCTGGTAAGGGATTCAGGATACCTAGTTTCAGTCAGTTGAGACTGCTCCTCTCCTTACACTGCTGTAGTTACACTCCAAGGGCAGAGACAGTAGGATGGGATGTGCCATAGTCAAAACAGCAGCTACAATACACCTGGGGCAGATGGGTGGCAGGGACATACAGAGGGTTCCCTTGGGATATAAGCAGTCTCTTAGATGGGATGGAAAAGCTGGCAGACCAGGAACATCCAAAATTGTCCCAAATGAATCCTCTTGAGCCCATCTGTCAAGATCTCACCACCACAGACATTTAGCATTAGGGAAATCTGCTACTCAGCTGCTCCTCTCTGTCTTATTAGCTACAGGTTTTCAAGCACAAATTTGAGAACAACAGGTACATATCCATATGCAGTATGAGCTTCTGTGCTCTCTAAGAATTCCTTGGTGGCTAAAGGACAGGACAAACTTTGGGAACTGCTCAGTCTGATAACTGTCATTCTATTCTATGGGAATAAACTTGCATGCAGTCACAAAATCATTATAATTAAAAATACAGCAATAAAATGGTTTCTACAGTGTAAAAAAAAAAGCTGATGGATAAATTGTATACCTTTGTCAAACAGCCATCATTTTGGCTGAAAGCAGTTTGGTCCTTATGCAAAACTAGAAAAAACTACCTAGCCTGCACAGCAAACTGTGAAAATAAAATGTATGAGAACAGTATGCTCTCTGGAGTGACAACGTAGAAACACATTTAGAAAAGTCACTTTCATATTTCCTTCCTGCATGTTCATTCTACATATCTCTATCTCACAGCAGCTTGAATCTACCAGTAATATTTTCTTCCATGGTGTCTCCTTGACCATGCAGAATGTTTTCACTGTTGTAAGCAGAAGTTTTTAAAATCTGAGCTTATAAGTGAAGCTAAGAGGTTTAGCTGAGAGCTACAACAGTCATACTCTCCGGTTTGGGCATGGATGACATTGTACAATTCATACTAACCACGGAGTAATACTTGTACTGACTTGCTTCATTGCATTTCATAGCTTGTGTTATATTCTGAGTCCAAATATAAGGTATAAACAGTGGGATTATACTACTGAAGTAAGTTTGTTTCTAAGTGTTTTAAAAATTAGTATTTGTTGGATTGTTAACAGTTTACCTGTGCACTTAATGTATTGAACATAAGTTGCAAACTCCAATACAGTATTTCTACATGCTACTGAAATGCAGAAAATTTCCTTATGCCCTCCTCCCACTTTATATTCATACTTCTTATGTCTGCCAGATGGTGTGGAGCAAATTATTCTAGAACTCAGACCATGTGAATTTTAAGCAGATGAATATAGCAGTCTGTGCAGCACTTTGCCTTCTTTTATCACTGACTGTAGTGCTGGTCTGTTTGATCACACCCAGAACAAACAAGTCTCATTAATCAGTGTTTTCCTTTTTTTTTTCCCCTTGGCTGCTTTTCCTTTCTGTTCACTTATGGAGAATTTCTTTGGAAAGCCTTGTTTTTAGAAGGAGATAAATTTTTCAATCTGCTTGGTGCTCTTATTTAAAAATAAATTTAGCTTTAAGGAGCAGTGCTGGCATGGTAAAACTGATCAAGAATGCAGTCCTTGAATAAATGAAACTTGGCCTGGACATTTCTGATGTAAGTTATCCAGTAGTACTCCTCAGCAATTTACATCTCTAGAGTTGAAAGGGTAATGTGATTTAAAATCCATGTACTTTACATTACTAGAACTCTTACTGAAACTGCCATTGAAGATTCTGAATTATGCAATTCAAATATAGTTACTTCACTACAAATGTCAGTGACACCAGCCAAGCAATAATTCGATGATGTTGCTTAATTTACTTTGCCATGACTGAACTGATCTTGAAGCACTCCTGACTTTTTGTTTTATTTTTAGTTCACAGAGTCATAAAAATACTGGTCAGAAGAGACCTTTGGAGATCATCTGGTCTAACCTCCTGTGTAGCTTGGGAGTCTTGCCAGTGCTAGATTAGGTTAGCTGTGGCTTTATCAGTGTAAGTCTTGAAAAGCCCCGATGATGGAGACTTCACTGTCTCCCTAGGGAAATAATTGTATGAACCTGCTCCAGTGCTGTAGTGTCCTAGCCAAGTCCAAACCTCCCTAGCTGAGATCCTTGTTACACTACTTGTTAATATGGAGGAGAGTTTTGCTTTGTGACTCCCCTTCAAGTGTTGTAGACTGCTAATAGATTACTGCTTAGCTCTTCCTTGGCCAAGTGAACAAGCCCACCTCCGTCATTCCTAATGGCTGACCACTCCTCCGTGATGCCACAACTGGTGACCCTCAGATGGATGGATCCTCTCTACTTTGTCCACTTCCCCTTCAAAGTTGGACACAGACTGCAGATATGCCCTGGCCAGTGTACCTCACTGACAATGTCTGAATGTATTACACTTTTCACTTTTCACAGCTGGCTTAGGAAAACTGGTACTATTTAAAACTGTTAGCTAATGAGTTCCTGCAGTAACTTTCCTATATTAGGACTTTGAAACATAAAAACCTTTAGTTCTTTGAGAACTACTGTGGAATGCATAACTTTCAGTACTGTGTTGATTTTGCTTCTTGACTGTACTGGGGCTGCTTACACTTCCAGGAACATCATTCCTGTAGGAAGTTTTTCTGGTAGCATGAATATATTGTCCACAGTTCTCCTCCAAGCTAGAAAAAGAAGGTAACAAAGTAAATTTGCAGGCCAAGGCACTACCAGTTGAGCATATTTCAAATAAATATCAAGCAAATATAAAGTCTTGTTTTTGTTTTCCTTAATAACTTCTTTGATGGGGATGGGAAAGAGCTGAAAGTCTGGGTAATTTTTTTGTGGGAAGGGCAGTTTGTAATGTTGGTTGCAAGACCTAAATCTTATTATGCAGCAATTTTTTAAAACATATTTCTCTCACTGGAGACCTATCCAGAAATACAGAATGCATGCTGGGAGAAAGCCTTAATCTCAAACGTACAAAAGCAGTGTAATAAGTGATAAAGAAATCCTTACTTACCTCCTCTTCATAATTACAAGTGCTTGTAATATTCCAGCATAGACCTGGTTTATGGAGCTGGTGACAACAACAGCAGATCTATTTGAATTGAGACAAAAGCTG
Organism: Rhabdornis inornatus; assembly: GCA_013397075.1. Taxonomy (NCBI): domain Eukaryota; kingdom Metazoa; phylum Chordata; class Aves; order Passeriformes; family Rhabdornithidae; genus Rhabdornis; species Rhabdornis inornatus. Next base: position 395,919 of record VWZS01008404.1, on the reverse strand, counting down.
ATGGAAGAAATAAAAACTACACTGCAGCAGCTCAGTGCAACACACCACACTGAGAAATGGGCAGGAAGGAAAAGCACCAAGAGCAGCATTACTGCAGACTGGGATTATTGCATCACAGGCATCTCGAAAGAAAATATGATGAAACTCAGAAAGCTGCACTCACAGAACAACAGCAAGGTCAGAGTTTAGGCTAATGCTTTCTGATCTTGCCTCAGTTTAGGGTAATTAGATTTAGGTGGCATTTAAGACTAGGACTCTTTCTTTTCCCGTTTCTTCTTTCTTTCTTATTGTCACTTGCCTCAATGACAAAGTCAGAGCTGCATTCCACATAGCATCTGGGCTCATCTCCTGGGAGATCTGTGGTATTGCACCTAGAACATATGGCCACTTCGCCCTTTCCCTGACCAAAGTTTCATCTGCTACCTTCTATCTAAATTTGTTCTATATTCTTCTTTTCCATCCAATGAAATAAGAACTCTGCTCCCCCCTCCTTTGTCATTTAGAGTTAGTAGCTTGCAAATTACGTGTAATTGAAAGTAAATGCTGGTTTGTTGGTGTACCTACACAGCCTGTGCAAGCCTGTGCATGTGCACAGCAGAGAGGAGGACTGTTGAGGACAAGGCAGAGCCACCAGCTACATGTATTTCACTTGATGGGAAGCTTTTAAGGCAAAAAAGAGGTGACAGCTTTCCTTTTCCTTAAGTGGATTGTCTTTCAGTCTTACTTTCTGTGACTCTGTCTTTACTTTAAATCTTTATTCCTTTAGAAAGCCTGAGAAGAGCCTTTGTTCAGAAGGCTGGATTTTTCTTCTTTCTCCTGTTTCTGCTTCTCTTTCTCTTGTCCCTGTCATCTCTTATGTTCTTTCTCTTTGCCACTACTGTTTTTTCCCTTGGCATTCTCGTATTTTATACACTCTGCTCTTTTTCCTTCCCCTTGGGGGAACACAATGTTGGAACTGAGACAGACCTAGAGAAGTAGTGTTCCTCCAGGGAGCATCCAGATGATAGTCATGAGCAGAACTGGATGATTTTGTGAATGCAAGTGTGCATAGGACAAACTACAACTTCCTGCTGAAATAATACTGACTCTATGAAATAGCACAATTTTTGGATCAAGTCAGCAGAAGTTTTCGAAAGCAGTGACACCAATCTCAGTCTTAACTATTGTGGAATTAGCACAGGAATGTGATTTGTTTTTAAGATACAACAAAGTAGATTATGGACATGTCTCTTGGCTATTTCTTAGTATTAGCTACTGAGAACATTTTAATTCAGAGGTATTAATCACCATGGCATTAAACCAGGGTGCCATTTACTCTTAATCACAATAGAGATGGTAGATGCAGCAGACCACCTGCAGAATCCATACTGGTTGTTGTGCAGTGGTATTCGTAAATCACAAAGCAGCAAACCTCTCTTAGACCCATCCTGGGGATTAGAAGACATTATTACCATCAGCTTCCTAGCAAGGTCTCTCTGCTGGACTGTTAATACTTTCCTGCTGCTATAATCTTCCAAGAAAGCAATTTATGTAAATGTTGCCTAAGTAATTTCTGTCCAGATTAGAAAGGTTAACTTAAACCAATGCAAAAATCAGATCCTTATTAATGCAGTTTATTTGACAAAAGTAGATAGAAAAGCTTATAAAAACTACACCTATGGGAGAACTTTAGAGTTAAAGGATGTGTAGGAAGGATATTAGAGCTTTCTTCTGTACGAATATCTGTCAATGGACAGTCTTGTCCTTGTTCTGTTTATTTTAGGGGATTTTTTTGAGTGTCCAAATATATACACTGTTAAAAAGATGAGTACTTATAGCCTCATTTGTTTTAAAATCCTCTACAAGGTCCACAGTGTTTTAGCTATGTCTTGGAGGATTTGTTTTTTCCTACTTTACTGTTCCCAAATCAGCATGCTTCACTGTAGGATACTGCATGATTTTCAGAGAATATGAGCACTTTTCACAGGATATTTGTACTGAAGATTCAGTCCTTACCCCATCACTCTCCCACACAAGGTGCAAAGCAGCACTGCCTTCTTTTAAAGGAAATTAAATTCTCTAGGATTCTCCAGCATGAATTTGCTTCCATTTATTAATTAGTTTCCCCTGGAATCTATGAAAAATTAAGCTAATGTCAAATATCTGAATATTTCTGCATAAAATGCTGAATGAGTGGAGTTAATCTGATTCATGTAAATGTATCCAAATCAATCAAGATGTCACTTTAATGTAGGACCAGTCATCTGGTATGTAAAAATACATATTAAAAAACTGCTTTTACAAAAAAATTGTGAATACAGTTCTTTGGTCCTGATTCTCCAAAGACATATTCAAGTACTGAACTTTATTCGCTATGAGCAGTGTCAGACAGCTAAGTCATGGACTTTTTCAGGCGATCTGACAGTTGACAGTGTCTTATCTCCAGTTGCTTGTCTGTGTCCCCATACTACTCCACCTGTTGTCCTTGTTGGGAAACCAAACAGGCTAAGAAACTCTCTTTATGTAGTTGTTGCTAGGTTGCTTTTTTAGCCATGTTGGTTTCACAGCCTGATGCATTGTATGATTATCCAAACAACTATGCCCATAGTAAGGGAGAGGGTACTGCAGAGCAGTCAGCATCAGGAAGGTCAAGGACTGCTTAGGTCATGCTACAGCACGATCTTGAAAAGCCTCATTTACTCAGGGAACTACTTGCTCCATGTAAAAGATAACATAAGAATGGTCTGTGTACTAGATATTGCATGTACTTTTGCATAGACAAAAAGTACTTTAAAGAAAATGTTTAAGTTGCAAAAGAAATCACTTCTTTACCTGTGATACCCTTCATTCTACCTTCCTTCTGATTACAGTAGGATTACAGTAATAGTAAAGCGCTGCTGTCATAGTGGAATTTCACATCCATACAGTACATGAAAATACTACACATGATGCTATATGAGTCTATACACAACAGAGTGGTATTATACATCCATAGAATGCAAAACTAAATTTGAGTCAGCATTGCTTTATTTCGGTCATGTAGTCTGAATAACATCCAACAAGCACAAATGAGTCCCAGCCATTCTCTTTTCTGGAGGAATCTCTTACAATATGGAAATATTCACTGATGATCAAGACAGACCCAAGAAAATGAAGTCTGGAAGCAAGGTGCTGCCTTCAGAACAAATTACCTGCTTTGCAGTCCAGGCCCAAAGAGTCTGAGCAAAACTTTGGCAACACCATGTTCCCCACCATCCTCTTTCCCAGTACTTTCCAGATCTGGGCAGGAAGCAGCACTTACATAATAAATCCAACCTGCATATGTATAGACCACAGATATGTATATGTATACATAGACATGTATAGATCAGCTGTCCCGTGTGCCTGTGGGAGGCCCAGTTACAAGAAGAAAGAGGCCATACATATAACTTACCTTTGCAAAGGCAGAATATGTAGAAGACAAGGTTACCACTACTCTAATTACAAAAATAAGCCTAAGGCCACATAAGAAAATTCTTGTTTCAACCTAGATATGACTGTTATAATTTTAATAAATGCTGCAGGTATAGCATTCTCTGGTTTTGCAGCTGAGAGACCAGGTTGTTCTATTTACAAAGATCGTTCACCAGAGCATTGTGTTGGTTCTTTCATGTTTACGAGGAGCAGCTCTAGCAGCTGCTTCTCCTTCTCCTTTACCTTTGGCAACAGTCTTGCTCTTTAGAGAGGACATCATTACATTCACAAGGCGATAGTTTATTAATCCCCATGTTCCCCCCAAAATCTCAGTGTCTTCTTTCAGCTTCTTTAGGAGACTTACACTGGTTTTCAGATGATACTAAGGTTGTTACTCCCAGATGGGAGCTGGCAGTAGAAAAATAATGCACTCTAATAAAATAACCTCACTTCTGCTAGGCTGGGGGTTTATGATAAGAAGCTGTAAAGAGGAAGGTTACACAGCTGCGGAAGTTTAAGTGCACTTTCAGTGTTTTCACCCACTGCTGAGGATTTTTCTGCAAGTGGACTTTCAATACATTTGGAAGAAAAAGACTTCATTATAGGGGAAAAGAATAAGTAAGGCCATTTGTTAAAAATTGCACGCAGCTGGATTAAGGTATGACTGTTAATGTTTAGGGTTTGTTACAGACCAGTTCCAGGATATGATGGATTTTTTAGTGTGTTTAATTTTCTATGGCTATTATTTTGTAGTTTAGTCTGGAACTAATTTTGAAAATAAGGATTACCACTTTAGATGTTAGTAGCCCATGAGGTACAGGTTATTAGATCACCTGTCTCACTGCTCATTAGCTTTCTCTGTAATCTTAGCTTGTTGAAACTGTGAATGCTCTACATACATAGCAGGAACTAAGAATATAAATTTCCTAATAATTTAGCACATGCTCAGAGGGAACAGGTACCACTGGTAGTTCCAGCATGGCTAATCTTAGGCATGAATATGAATGTTTTACAGATTGTATTAAAGACAGAACTATTTAAAAAATAGTCTTAAAGAGCTAATGCAATAGTGAATAAGAAAGAGATCATTGTACTCAACACAAAAGGAATGAAAAATGTATACTAATGAAGTCATTTTCCCCTTCTGCTGATGTGAAAAATTTATAAAGAAAATTCAAGAAAGAATCAGAACTTTGCAAAAAAGTGCCAACTGAAAAACTTGCATAGGCTCTTCTTTTAATATTCTAGCACAAGATCAAACAACATGCTTGAAATTGTAATCTTCTCTGGCTTTAAACAGTTCTTTGTGAAATAGCTACTACTTCCTAAAAACACTTTGTATTTAGGGAGCTTCTTACAAGATTTCAGACTTGTCAGAGAAAGCGGTTAGATTTTAAAGAATTTAAAAGATAAACTGCCTTCACATGCAACATACCAGCCTTTAGTTTCAGATGTTTCTGAATGCAGAAGGCATTAAACAATGCCACTTTAACCATGAAGAAGAAGAAGTTATGAAAACATTGCATGAGCTCTATGTAACTCATGTAAATTAGACATATAATTTAAATTACTTGGGGGTGATGGTTTGCTTTTAAACTATTTCTTTGACTTCTATTCAAAGCACATAATGAATACCTGCTCTTGCAGGGTTTCTCTGAGGAGATTAAAGGTGATCACAAGGCCTTAACAGGTGACTGAGGGGCTCAGAATAGCAGCTGGTTGTCTACAATATGTTTCCTTCTACAGAATGGGGTTTGTTCTAAAAAGTGATTTTTTACTCTAGTTAATGTTCTAGTAGATACAAAAGCTGCAATCTCTCCCTTCTTCTTCTCTCCCTTCTTCTTCTTCTTCTTCTTCTTCTTTCTTCTTCTTCTTTCTTCTTCTTCTTCTTCTTCTTTCTTCTTCTTTCTTCTTCTTCTTCTTCTTCTTCTTCTTCTTCTTCACAAAAGTTTACTGAAGTTATTCAGACCTTTCTGACCTGCAGATTCAGTCATAGTGGTGTGTTCTATATAGGATAACATTTAATAACCATTCACAAAATTCAGATGTGTGTCTGTATGGCTGATAAAGTTTGCTGTCACAGCAATAATGCTGTTGCCATGCTGTCTTCCTACAGCATACGTTCCAGAGCAATTCAAAACCCTGATTTATATATACTTGAAGTGTTGCAAAGTTTAGCTTCTGTAATTACAGAGAAGCTGCCTCTTTTCTTCACTGCAGAAGTTGAGATCAGTTCGCATATTCATCTTCATATTTTTAATTGGAACGATGTGGAAGTCTGACTTTTTAAACATGCTCTGATTGTGGGTTCTTGTCTCAAGGATTCTTTCCCTGATGATATGACAGAACATGAGGATTATATCCATTTATTCACATGGGCTTGGTGGGGGGAGGATAGAATGAGAGCTTGTCTGAGATAAGCATTTGCATTTAAGACTCCTGGATAATTTTCTAAAGGTATTATCCATTTTTATATACATACATAAAATTTTTAGAAAGTGATTGCAATTATAATTATCATAAGTATTTCATTTAAATATTTTAAATTCATTTGCAGGAAATTTTTCATATAATGTTTTGTATATCTATTAAAAAATAAGGCGTTACACTTGTTTTCAGAAAGGAAACTATTGAAAAAAAAAAGTGGCAGCAGAAGTGTGTCCATGGCATTGGGAGCAAATATAGGCTGTAGCTTAGGGTCTTCTGCTAGCCAGCCAGCCATAAAAGAAATACATACTACACAGGTTTTAGGGTTCTAACACACAACTTTTAGAAGATTTAACCTTTTTTTAGCTGTCTGTCTTAACAACCTGCTCAGTATTATGGCTTCCATTGCAACAGAGGTTTGTGGTTTTACCTCACCATCCCCTGTTTTAGCATAAGCCAGAGAAGAAGGTGAGTTTTGACTAAGAAGCTAGACTGGATAGATCTAATGTGCTTTATAGACATGGTAATCTCTAGAAAGGGGTGAAGCAATTAGCCTCAGGCAATAATAACCTAAACTGTGACACTATGACACTAGACTTCTCTGTCAGAAACCTCACACCTCTCAGGTGAGGGTTCCAGGGTCTTTGAATTACAGCTGGTCTGAGACCCATGCTTATTCTTTAAGAGAGAAGGCAATGCACAATCAGGAAAAAAAAATAGACATTATGATATTCCCTTAAGACATTGTTTCACTTTTGAGTGTTAATGCTTCTTTCAACCCAAATAGCATAACAAATATGTCCATGTCAAATGTAAAGAAATATTCACTGGAAGTTGGCTAAGAGGATTTTGATACCAGTGATTTTTAAATTAGGGTTTAGATAGAAATAGAGGGTAGAAGACCAGACAGTCAAGTGGAAGCTCATACAAATGTGTCCTGTTTCAGTAACCTATGATTTTTACTTTTATAGATGGATATAAAAGGCTTGGGGAGGGAGGGGGGGAATAAAAACCTCTATTTTAACAAATGCCTTTGAAAAGGCAGAATATATGCTTAAATGTGCCCTATTTTACATATTGCTTTCATCCTTTAGGCTTTTGACGTAATGGTTATCACTTTGCCATTATGTCAATTTGTGCTTACCAGTCTTTTTTTTTCTCTCTTGTCTCATATTTAGGCTGTGATCCTGCAAACACTTACCTACGTGCTTATTTTTGCTCCTCCTTCCTAGTTAATCCCTTTGAAGTTAAAAGGATTATTTGCATTAGCAAAATAAGGCATGTGTGTGCTTTCAGAAGGAAGTTCTTGTGTTGTAAACCCTTTGGGGTGGTACCAGATCAGTTATTATGCAGTCAGATAGCTCAAAGCACGGTTGGGTGGAGGATGAGTTCAAAAGTTTGTGAAGTTAACAATTGTTAACAGAGTGAACTGGTTTGTGGGATATGCCTGGGGCACAGCACACAAATAGTTGTTCACCCCAACTAGCACACAATCTTCTTACCCTCTTTTCTGCATTTGTTGCTGAGCTGTAGCCTGAGATTTCATACCAGCTGAGACACCTGCTTTTTTCTTACCTCCTAGAGGAGAAACTTCTCTGATATTTGCCATAAGATGGGTAATCTAGAGCAAGACCATAAGTAGATTTATGCTGGTGTGCACATGGAGGAGAAATAAAGATCTGAAACAGAGCTGCAGAGTTCTCCAGGCTTCTGTTGTTGCACCCTTGCAGCCTTCTCAGAACCTCCCAGCACTAGCTTCTCATCCCAACTAATGCATGTAATGCATTTATATTCTTCCCACTTTTCAGGGAGACCTAGCTGCTATTTTTTCCCGCTTAAATGTGTCCTATTCAAATGCTCTATTTCAATAAACACTTGCTTTTGTTTAAGATAGACATAATTTAAAACTCACTTGCAAAGATATGTAGAGAAAGCCTTCCCTTAGCTGCATTCAGCCAATGCAGCTCTGTATAGACTACCACAGCATGACAAGTAAGCTTGATATTTGGGATAGAGAGAATTACTCTGTAGTGTTTATCTTCTGGAAACTGCTGACATAGATATTCCAGTGTATTTTGTAGTATAACTTTTAAAATTTCCAGCTTTGCAGAAAAAGTTCAAACTCCAGTTTCCAGGAATATTTATTTTGGTTGATAACTCTAAGCAGAAAAATCCTATTTTTATTACACTAACATCTAGAACTCCAGTAGAGCTGTGTGTGCCATTTTGTTATATTATCTAAAACTAGGGACAGAAACGTGCTTCTATTAAAGAAAACAATCTATGGATTGGTCTACATTAAATATTTTAATAGCTATATTAAAGTAATTCCAGAAAATCGTTGGAATATGAATATATGGAGAAAGCCCCGCTTGCTGAGCCAGCTGTACTTGCAGAACAGGTCACTGCTGTTAGGTGATGTTTCCTGACTACTTTCATGTTTGTTAGCTGAGCCATTCATGTGGATGCACCCTTGCTCCAACAGTCGAGTAGCAGGAGCTCATTCAAAGTAGCTGAGCAAAAGTTGCAATCTCGAGCAGGACTGTGAAGAGGGACAGGGAGCAAGCGTTGGTGAGGCTGCACCTCAGGTACTGTGTGCGGTGCTGGAGTGTGATCGGAGATGGGCAGAAAGCCTGTGAAAGGTCTAGAACACACGATTTATGAGGAACGGCTCGGGGAGCTGAGGCTGTTCTGCCTGGAGCACAGGAGACTCGGGGGGAACCTCACGGCTCCCGGCAGCTCCCTGACAGGAGGCTGTGCCCAGGTGGGACCTGGTGTCTTCTGCCCTGCCTGCAGCGAGACGGCCACAGAAAATCGACTCAAGCCGAGACAAGGGAGATTCAGACTAGATATTAGAAAGAATCTTTCAGCGTTAGGGTGCTCAGGCACTGGAATAAGTTGCTCAGGGAGCTGGTGGAGTCACCATCCCCGGAGGTGTTCAAGAGGTGTTTGGATCTGGCGCTGGGCGATGGATTTAGTGGTTACAGTGGTAGTGCTGGCTGGGCAGTTGCACTGGATGATGTTANGGTGGGTGGGGGGGGATCGCGGCGCCTCCCGTGCCATCCGGTCCCCATCCCCGGCTCTGGCCGCCCCTCCGGGGCTGGAGCTCCCTGGGGCGCGGTGAGGCTGCCGTGCGAGGCAGGGAAAGGCTGCAGCGGCGCCGCCTGGGCCGAGCAGGCCGCGAAGCCTCGCGGCTCTCCGGAGCGCTGGGCCTGGCTCGGTATCGGCCGCTTCGCCGGGCGGGCCCGTCGGGGGGGCGGATGGCGGCCGGGCGGGCGGGGNGGAACCTCACGGCTCCCGGCAGCTCCCTGACAGGAGGCTGTGCCCAGGTGGGACCTGGTGTCTTCTGCCCTGCCTGCAGCGAGACGGCCACAGAAAATCGACTCAAGCCGAGACAAGGGAGATTCAGACTAGATATTAGAAAGAATCTTTCAGCGTTAGGGTGCTCAGGCACTGGAATAAGTTGCTCAGGGAGCTGGTGGAGTCACCATCCCCGGAGGTGTTCAAGAGGTGTTTGGATCTGGCGCTGGGCGATGGATTTAGTGGTTACAGTGGTAGTGCTGGCTGGGCAGTTGCACTGGATGATGTTAAGGTTCTTTCCAGCCTCCGTGTTCCTAAGATCCCCTCATCCTCCGATCAGGCTTTTCCCGGCAGGCCCTCAGCCGGCAGCGCGCGCGACGGGGCGGGGCGGGGCCGTCGGGTTCGCGCCCAGGGGAGGCTTTGGCCAACGGGCCCGCGCGCCATCGCCTCGCGCGCTCCCGGCGCTTCCTTCCGGCCGCCATTTTGTCGGCCGTGCCTCGCCGCGCCGTCGCTCGGGGAGGGAGCGCAGAGCGCCCGCCCGCCGCACCCGGACAGACCGACCGCCAGACAGATAGACAGACCGGCCGCCCGCCATCGCCATGTCCAAGCGCCACCGCCTCGATCTGGGCGACGATTACAGCTCCAGCAAGAAACGCACCACCGACGGGTAAGGGGTAGCGCGG
>VWZS01008404.1:325936-385583 GCA_013397075.1 Rhabdornis inornatus | reverse complement strand
GAGGGGGAAGGGAGGAAGGCGCCGGCCCAGCGCCTGGGCAAGTGGGCTGGGCGCCCGTGGCGGGGGTGGCGCGCTGCTGGACCCGCGCCCCCGCGCCACGCTTTGTTTGCAGTTCTTCGCCTTCATATTTATATTCACCCTTCCCACTCCTTCTCCGCTCTTCCTTTGTATTTGTTTACTTAATCTCTGGCTTGAAAGGTCTGGCGAACGTGGGTCTAGAGGTGAGCACGAGGTTTGTGCAGCCCGTGTTTTTAGTGCCTGCGCTGGTGGGAGCGTTGTTCCTTTGTTAACGTCTCTCACCCAGTCACCCTCGATGATGTGTTTGGTTTGAAGTAAGAATCGACGGTGAGGTGGGTTTTGAGGTAGGGGGCCAAGGGAGTGTTTATTTTTTTTCTTAGTTTTGCGAAGGTTGAAGTTATAGGACTGTACTGCAAACGCTTCAGCATATTTTTGTTGAGGTTAAGGTAATTGTAGGAACACAGACAATGCACTGGTGCTGTCCTTAAATTCAGCGTTGCTTTAGACCTTTCTTTACATAATATTTTCCCCTTTAATTGGGCAGGAGGGGGAGAAAAGGCAGGCAGCTCTTTAAAGTAGATTTTTGAAGTCTCAAGGAGTACAAAGAAATGCAGTGTTTATCTAGTCTGGCCTTTATGGAGCACAGGAGGCTTCCGTGAATTAAACAATTACTAAAGTCCATCAGCATTGTTTGAAGAAAAATCCTTCAGTTTGTTCTCAAAGGTTACAGTAGCTCTAAGTCTAATGTAGCAGTTAATATTTACTGATAAATAGTCTCTGCAGAACTTGCCTTTATTTAAGGTAAGCTTGTACAGCTTCAGTTTTTAGCCTCTAGAGTGTGATGAATTTTTCCCAGCTAAACAAACGTTTATTATTCAACTCTTATTTCTTGTCTGTAGGATCAGCATAATCACGTTTTTTTAGAAGTATATTGAGCTATTCGTCTCAGTTAATGCATTTTTGTAGGATTTCCTAGAGATGGAAATAGCTCTTCTGAGTCTACAGAAAAGTTGTACATATACAGCTTTTCTGTATGTAGAGGTTTTTGTAAAATTATCGAGTGTTTATGTCAAAACTGGGTGTTACTTAAATGTGGTATGACTCTTAAAGTTGGTTGTAGAGATAATCACAGGTCAGTATTTCCTCGTTTTTATGTTGGTGGGTTTTACAGTTTTGGTGTGGCTTTATTTATCATAGCTTTTACTGATCATGTAATGTCATTCTGAACTCTTAGTCTTACCATTTTGTATATACTGCAGTGAGTTCCCACCAGTGTTAAACTAGAAGACATTGACCTTTACGGCATCTAAAAGCTATAGAAATTCTGATCTTGTGCTCCTTCTTTGTCCCCTCCTCTGCAGTTAAAGCATTAAATGGTACAGGACTGAGAAGAACTCACTCTAAGCATGATTATTTCTTAGATGACCTGAAATCTTAATTCATGTAGCACGAGTCATACTAATGTTACATGGTTGGTTTATTTTAGAGCGCTTGGTTTTGCAGCTTATGCAAGACCATAAGGAAGATGCGTGGAGTCTTGTTAAAAGCATGTGTGTACTTGCCTTCCTCTGTGCCGAGAGTGCCTCTCTGCAATATAGGTGGTTTTGGAGCTGGATTAAGATGGATGAGCTCCTTGTATGGTTACCACTTCACATTCTGAACAGTAGTGTGTCTTACATCCAAACTGGACTACCTGACAAAATATGAAAGTTACTTCAAGTGAACCTGTATTTTTTAGTTCCTCTTTAATGGAGGCCTCTGTTGGTATGGGCAGCTTTACATGGCAGCAGTGCCACATGGGCTCTACTGGGCCAGCAGGTTTGTAGTTGCTGGTGTAACCTTAAACATCTGCATGGCATCTGTTTTCTTCCAGACTTCAAGTATTGTCTGTGAAGTAAAAAATATTTTGGAAAAATAGAAATTGTATGGAAGGTTTTTGGTTACAGTGTTTCTGTGAATTACATATGTACTGTTTTAAAATGTTAGGTGGGCTTAAGCTTTCACTTTGATGATCAGTGATTTAGCTTGAGCCTTTTGTTTCCATTTTATTTTTATATGTTTTTTTACAAAAAAAGTGCACGCTTATTTAGTGATTGCTATAGTGCTTCTTTTGTGTTCATATATGTTATATGTATGTGAACATAAGGAAGTGAAAGCAAATAGTAGACCAGACTTTTTCACTTAAAAGCAGAGCAAAAAATCCCAAACCCCTTCTGATCGTGGAGGCTTTTACGGGTTTCAGGCACAAGACAAATGCAATTAAATTATTATTTTACTGTTAATTTTTGTGTTTGAGTTCTGTTTTCGTTGTGCAATAATGAAAAAGCAACTAAAATATGACAGTTTATAAGTGAAGAACTGCCAAGCCACATTTTTAGATAGTTAAGGAAATTAATATGGCAGCATAACCGTCATTCCTCTTTTTGCTTGTTGACCAAGTGAATGTGTGTCTGCTAAGCTTCAGTAATAATGGGAGACTGATAAACAGTTTTAGGGAAAGAAAGTACTGCTGTATAATTATAAGTGTTAGAGAGTAAGTATGAAGGCATGCTGTGTGTTGAGTTGTTTCTATGTTAGGGTCTTGTTGCCCCTGCTTCTCTTCTGCTTTTTGAAAACAAGAAATAAACTCAACTCCTCTTATTAATACATAAATAGTTTTTTACTTCTGAAAGGTATATAGAGCTTGATAGGTTTCCTTTCTGTTTGTACAATTAAAAAGCTGTAAGAGTTCAGTGAAGAAATTGAGAAATGGGGAATTAATGGCACTTTCCATGGTGGATTGTGTTTGTAGTCCATTTAATTAGCTCTTTGTTCAAGAGGTTGTGTTTTTGTTTGTTGTAAGTCCACATAGGTAGGTACTAACACAGAAAATAAGTGGTACGAGGAAGTGTTTAGGAGGCTAGATCAGAGATACTGATCCAAGTTAAAATTAGTGCTGGTGGGAAGGTTGGTTCTTCACAAGGCTGGTGAAATGCTTGTGCTGACACATGGGAAGGGTGGGCAGCAGTGGGAATTATTAAATTTAGTGCTAGGGCTGCTTCATGGAGGCTGCAGTCTATGGGGAAGGTACACTTGATGATCTGTTATGCGGAAGCTGCGGACATGATACTATTTAAGTAAATGGTTGTGAAATAGATTTTGTTGGTGTGGTTTATTTACACTTTAACTGAATACCAGCGAAGGATGCACATCCTTCAGAAACACACATACACAAAAGAAAGCTGTAAAAAAGCCAAGCCAAACCTGAACATTAGTAGTGTGACTTATTCTGCCTTTAGTGAAGTGTGTTGTTGCATTTTACCCTGGCTTTACCATTCTTGAATTGCTTTTACACTTTTATTTCTTTTTCCTGCCACTAGTGTTACTGTCTGACCATGCACTTGTATGTCCTGGTGCCTGCAGTTGTTTAGAAGGTGAATAAATAGCTCGTCAGCCAAGTCCAAAGCTTTGTTGCTGTCTGATAAATGCTGTTACTCTTACACCTTTCCAAGTAGCATAATGAAGCCTAGTTCCTAGGGGTAGCTTTCATGTAGAGAATATGAACCTGTTGGGTTCTGCAATATCTGCCTGACATTTTACAGTAGGAAGAGATTTCTAGCTTGTACAATATTTGACCATGTTGGAAGTACTGTTAAAACTAGGGTATCTCAGATTCAAACAAATGCCCTAGAAAGGGTCTTAATTTTTAAATCATTCAGAGTCCAAATCTTTAGGAGAATCTGGATACAACTGTGTTAAGTAAGTGACAGTAAACGGTATGTTCTGTAATCCTTCTTTATTTTCAAAGAGTCTGTTGAAAGAAGTAATGTTAAAAAAATCATAATATGACCTCTGTTGTCATGTGTTGAAGTACTGAGGGGAAAAAAAAAAGGCTGCATACATTACATTCATTTATACAAGAAGAGTAGAGGTGGTTGTTTCCAAAGTACAGCACATTTTGAATTAAAATTTATAGAATCACTAGTAATATAATCTTGGTTACTGCATCTTCTCTCTGGGTCAGAATTTGGTATTATTTCAGTAGTTACATTTGAATGCCAAATGCATGTTTAAAACAAAAGCTGTGGAGAGCAGTGTTGGCAAGAATTTTCATTGGACATGGTCTCTAGATGTGCCTGAGTGTTGGTGAAGAAGGAGGCGAGGTTCTGTTTTTTGCTTAATATTCCTAGAAATGATCATGTGTGCACATATTATAGAGCTGGTGTTGACTTAGTTTGTTGTTTTGCCTTTAAGATGAGATTTCAGTTAATGCATAAAAAGAGACAAAGCTGACGCTATCCTCAGTTTTGCAGGCAAAGATGCCACTAATCTTTTTAACTTGGTCTAGTTTAAAATTGGATTGATTGTTTTTGTAAAGCGGGGCTTGTTTCAAAGTCCTGAATTGGGAATTTTTATTAAAAGCATGCAGCTGTAGTTTTTGGGTCAAACTAAGGATTCTTTTGTGGGTGTGTTTGTTGGAAGAGTGAGATTATGTGCAAGAACAAGTACATGGACTTGCAGAATCAGAAAATCTCAAAAAGACTGAGGTCAGAGTTTGAGAATACTGAGGGTTTTTTTGCACATGCAGTGAATTTTTCTACTTAATATTTGGAACAAATGTGAATACATAAATGCTGTTTAAGTGTGTGGTAGATTGTACTGGAGAAGATCCAGCTTGGTAGTGTTGGGTTACCAGTTGAACTTTATGATCTTAAGGGTTGTTTCCAACCTAAATTATTCTGATTCTGCGAACCATAATGGCTGGTTTTAAGTCTTAAGTTCCAGACTCAACAACCTGTATATCAAAGTTGATGGAGTCAGAATTGTGTGTAAGACTTGAAACAAAAAAAGCTACAGAGTAATTTTGGAATAATGAAATCAAACTTTCCTTCCATGGCTTGCTTATTGAGTTAGTTTTTTTGGATGAATATAATTCCTTTGGTAGGTAGGCAAAAAAACTATTTAGTGTTCTCTTATTTTTCTGCAGCAGCAAGTGGAGATGGGGAGAACTGTGAGACATCTACACTGCGCAGCTGATTCTTTATAATCATTAGATGAAGAGGGTTACAATGTTCTTCTCTCCATGTGATGGCTCTACTCAGTCTTTCCTATAATGAGAGGAACTGTTGTAGTGTTTAGGTACAATAAGTGTAGCTATATGTATATATCTAATGTTGAGTATAAATACTGTTGTTACTCCTTGGTCCTTATCCTTAAAGATAGCTGCCTGCAAGACTTACAAGATTTGGTTTGTATCCACTTTACACTGGGCACCTTTAGGGTTGTGTTGTACTAAAATTCCTCCTCTGCATTTAAATATTCAAGTGTCTCATTTTGTGCTGTGTCTCTTAACTCATTTTAGGAAAGATCGGGACCGGGACAGGGACCGAGACGACCGTTCAAAAGATCGTGACAGGGATCGTGACAGAGATAGAGATCGTGACAGAGAAAGGGACAAGGAAAAAGATCTGCGACCTACATCTAACTCCACATATTATGCGACTGCTGGGTTACCGGCTATAAAACCAGCAATGATTCCACACAGTATTAACCCTTTCACGAATCTACCACATACCCCACGATATTATGATATCCTGAAAAAAAGGCTGCAGCTTCCTGTCTGGGAATATAAAGAAAGATTTACAGATATTTTGGTTAGGCATCAGTCATTTGTGCTGGTTGGAGAGACTGGGTCTGGTAAAACAACACAGGTGAGTTCTCATCTCTATGATACTGCATTTTTTAAAGGTTGTGGCTGTTGCTAGGTGTGTGTGAGAAATTGTATAAGAGTAATTCACAGACTGCAAGCAAAACTAATTTGATGAATGTTATACTTGATTAATGAGTGCAAAAGGTGAGGAGAATCTTACAGCATCTTCCAGTACTGCTTCCAGGCTGCTGCTTCCATTGGGCTTTACAATTGGTAGGTTTCTGGTAGAGGAAGATAAAGCTTTAATGGTGTGACAGAAGTGTACTTATCCACAGACTGAAATGGTGGTTCCAAATTTATTTAGCTGTCTGTGTAGATGGCAGCTACAAAGTATGAAATTGTTAATGTTTTGTGAAACTTACTGCTACAGATAAAAGGAATTAATATGTCAGATACTTTTCTGACATCTGATTAGCTTTTGGTGATAATAAAACTTGAGAGGTAGAGTCTTTGTGTTTCTTTGGTACTGAAACTTCTCAGAGGTTGTAGAGCTTTTTAGTGCTGCAGGTAAAAATCTTTCTCTTTTTGTGGACTCATGGCTTTAAAAGTCTTCCTCAGCACCAAAAGTAGTGATAACAGACATGCAAAGCCTCCTTAAGCCTTAAGAAAAATTTTGAGGACCAGTACATCTAAGGTACAAGGAACACCTTGGTATTTATAGCAGGGCAGACTTGTTCAAAAGTTTATCCTCTAGTTTGCTGTTTAAAGTCTGTGTCGAAAAGTAATGTAAGAAAGTTTTTTGTTTTGTAATCTGATGAAATCCTTTTATCTAGATAGAAAATAAAAATGGAAGAATATTTTAGTCTTTATAAAATGGATTGTAGCTGACTTGAAGTCCTACAGACAGTAAATTTTTCGTCATACAATTTTGGATGTTGAGAAAATGTGAAGGACATAGTAGTATATTGGATATCCTTTGTAGATGTGCCTAAAATATTTAAAGTTACAGGATCTTGCTGTGCATTGTAGGAACCAGTGTTACGTTAGCGGATAGTGTTATGACATTATCTGTATTGTTTTTTTAAACTATATAAGCCGAGACCAGGAATGTATAGAATTCTTCAGAAAGGTTTGATTATGTAGTTACTAGGAAGATGCAGTATCCTGGATATTATGTTAAAAATGGTACTTACCTGTATGGAAACAAGATTACTTTTTGTGTGGTCTGAAAATTTGAAAGTCTAAGGGTTGTGTCAGTGTCATTCCTCAGGCATAAAGCTTTTCCTGAATTATATTACTACTTTAACCCTTAGTTCCTGAAAGGTTTTAACTAATTTAACACATCTTTCCGAAAAATTGGATTTAAGCTACCAGAAGCACATAAGCTGTCTTGGAAGCTTCTCTGCTTCCTCTGAATTTGCTCTGTGAAGTTGCAGATACATTTTTAAACAATTGGCAGTGTCTCTGTAGGGACATATCACTGAAAATAGTCCTGCTGCCACCTAATGAAAACTTCATTTTCCATATGATGTGTGTCACATCTTTGTGGTCAGCATTTGTGGTCAATTGCTGTCTTAAAATTTGTTGGGGGATGATTGTTTTTCTTCTTAAATTCATTGATCAGAGCAAGCGAAATACTTTTCTGCAGGTAAGAAATCCTTTAATGCTCAGACTGCAGATGGACATAAGCTTTTAATGTCAACTTTTTAAAAATAAAAGCAAGTAACATTTGAAAAATATTATTTTCAAAATTACTATTGTCTCTTATTGTGATAGTAGAAGGCTATACAGTAGTATATATCTTTTTGATAGTGAGCTGCTGCCTTTCAAGTCCCTTCCCTGATCGTTATCTGCACTTCTATTTAGACAGGTGGAGAGAGTTGGGGTTCTTCAGCCTGGAGAAGGCTCTGGGGAGGCCTCATTGTGGCCTTTCAGTACTTAAAGAGGACTTATAAAAAACATGGAGAGTGACTTTTTACGTGGGCAGATAGTGATAGGACAAAGAGAAATTGCTTTTAAACTGAAAGAGGGGAGTTGTAGATTAGATGGTATGAAATTTTTCACTGTGAGAGCAGTAAAATGCTAGAACAGGTTCCTGGAGAAGTTGTGAGTGCCTCATCCCTACAAGTGTTCAAGGCCAGGTTGGATGGCGCTTGTAGCAGTCTGGTTTGGTAGGTGGCATCCCTGGCCATTGCAGGATGGTTGAAACCAGATAATCTTTAAGATCCCTTCCACCTGAAACCCTTTTGTGATTCTATGATTATGTACATGTTTTCATAGAGCACCCAGGATTGAAATGCTTGGCTCAGACAATGGGAAAAACAGAAGATGGAACTTTTCTCACTTGTTTCACATAGACTTAAACCCCAAAGAACTGAATAAGTATATTGGAAGCCAAGACATTAATTTTCAGTTATTTAGTGTTTGTAGTGGCTTAATTGGTAATTTAAACTTAACCTTTGAAGTTAACTCTTTTTTCTGAATGTGCTGGAAACAGGCTCAGTGGTGGAATGAATGTGCCAGATTTCTCTTAGGAAGGGGTAATTACTTTAATTACAGCATTCACTTTCTTTTAAATTTGGGATCATATGTGGTTCTGGTATAATAATTTCATTTTGTTTGGTAAAGAGAGTGGTAGAGTGGTATCTCCTTTGCGTATTGATGTAACATAAGTGATGCCACTTCTTTAGCAGGACTTCTTGGCGAAGTCCAGAAGCAAGGTGATGTTTAATTCATGTCCTTTACAGTGTGCAGGAGAACTGATACAGGTTCTCAAACAATGAAAATATAGAGAATTCTACCATGTAACTTTTAACTGAGGAAGTTTTCAGTAAGTTGGAGAGGCTCAAAAAAGCCAGAAAGGGCAGTGCTCTTCTGTCTCTTGCTGTGCATGTGATCAGCAAAGACGCGGGAGCCCAAGTTGCATAACAAAGAGATGAGACCCCTGTTTGACGCAAACATGAAGCCAATTCATTGATTTCACACATCAGTATATACACCTTTTCAACTGTAGCTAAAAATAGCGCAATCACACGATTGTGACATTATCTAATCAGAGCTCTGCACAGGGCCTTTGCACAGGCCTGTACAGACCAGCATAGGCGCATACGGTCTTGCATGATTTATCTTAAACGAAGCACACCAAGCACACCTTTTGCTTCCCCATTCAGGGTTCTGCCTCGGCCTGCCAGGGCTTGTGGCCTACCAAACTTAGCATGTCCACTTCAGTCATGAGTTGAGCAGTGCTCTGAGCCCTGCTCTCTAGCTGTATTTCTACATCTCCTCATTTCTTTTCTAATAGTACACATACACTGTATGTGTAGTCAATATCTCCTCGTGTTTATGGAAGTTACGTTTGAAGATCTCTCTTAATTGAGAAAGTCCTTGAGATTAAATGAGGCTAACTAAAGCCGTTCCTTCTGCTTTTGATATTGATAAAATGACCTTTTTTATAAGGAAAGTCAGGGGTTTTGATGATATTATAGGGTTTTTTTTCTGTCAGTGGAATTAACTTTAGACTAGGCTTTATAAGAACCAAATGGTGAGAAGTGTTCAGTGTATTTCCAGACATGACTTAAGTAAAAAATGCAGTATGGCACAGTACTTTTTCCCAGTATTTGTATGTCTTTGAAAGCTGGACAGGAAAAGTCTTTGGGTGGTTGCCTATATCAGTTTAGCACAGGGTAGTCTGTGGTGGAACCCTTTCCTATAATTTCACCAGTGCTGAAGGTTTTGCTGTTTACTGGAAAATCACTTTTAAATTGGTTTTGTTTCATGCTGCAGTGGCCTGACAGACATGCTGGTTCAAAATTTATTTCAGGACTTGGTCTGTTTGAAGTCAAAAGCTTCACCTAATATATATACTAATATACTGAGTTCAGCTGTTACTAGTGACTTGGGAAGCAGGGGAGCTATGTGTATGTTACAGGATAGGGTTTCATGTTGCTGCTGTTAGTGTTCAAGAATTGCTATTAGTTCTAGTTTTGAATAAGATTTTCAGAAATTGAATACTTTGCAGCAGTCTAGTAGTCTCCTGTCGTATTTTGGTTCTATTTGTTTTATTGTTTTATATTTATAGTGGAAGTATATTCTTCATTAAAAAAATGCTTTACATGACCTTCATCTGCTTCTGGTTATGTTTTACTGTTTACTTATGTCCATTTTGCTGTAAAAATATAATAGTGGAGAACCAACATTTTCCTGGTTTATACTTTCTCTCTTATTCCTCATTGGTACAACGTATAAAGGTTATGTTTTCTTTTTGTCTTTGTGCTTTTAGTACTTGGAAAGTAATTACTAAGAACAATTGGGGTTTTTTTTTGGCCTAGATTTGGAACTAGTTAGGCCTGGAGATGTCTCCTCATGAAGTGTCACACTGAGAACATGTGGAGAATAATCCATCTATCAAACTGTAACTGACCATAGGAATTCTGAATAAAACTTATTTTGGATGATTCTTACTGTTTCCATGTTCCTAATAGGAGCAGAAAACTGCTGACTGGCAAATAAAACGAATGCTAACACAGGAAGGAATGCATAGGGGTTTTATATCTGGTTGATGAAATTTCCAAAGTAATAAACCTAGTGAACATAATTATCTGTTCGTTTTACTTGTTGCATTTCTTGGCTAAGACAATTCTTTATTACTAAAATAATTATTTTTGCTTAAACATATTAATAAGCGTTACTTTTTCAAGACACAAAATATATTTTGCTTACCATAAAACTTTAACTGTGCTACTGATCTCAAGTTTTGAGTGTATTAGTTTTAATTTTGGTTGCACTTGGAGCATATTGGTTGGTGCTGAGTACTTGTAAAAGGTATTGATCTAACAGGGCTAAAATGTGCTGTGAACCTACGTGGTTCCTTGATAACTTCAAAGATAGTTATGTACATGCTTAACAAGAGTGTGCTTTATTTTTATGCTGTGGCATAATTGCTTTCCTGCTTTGGGTATTCTAAGTCACTTTGGGTTCAATACAAAGGTTGCAGATTATTCTGTATGACCAGTTGAAGTGTGTTTATCACTGAGTTTTATTCTTGACAGATCCCTCAATGGTGTGTTGACTACATGCGCTCGTTACCCGGCCCGAAGAGGGGAGTCGCGTGTACCCAGCCGCGGCGAGTGGCTGCAATGAGCGTGGCACAGCGCGTTGCTGATGAGATGGATGTCATGCTGGGCCAGGAGGTTGGCTACTCCATTCGGTTTGAAGATTGCAGTAGTGCAAAAACCATTTTGAAGTAAGTAAGACAGCTGTCAGGTAGAGGTATAAGAGCATACTTGGAAGTAGGAAAATCACAGGGTAATGAAGGATGTGAGCAAAGTTATGAAAGGAATAATAAGGGAGTGACTCTGGATTGGTGCTTTGTGTCTGAGTGGAGAAGAGACTTGGGAGCTGTAGCATGAACTGAGAGAAACCTGAGGTGTGAGGCATAAATAGAGTTGGAAATGATTCGTTCCCTTTAAAGAAGTCACTGCACCCTATAAACAATTTTAAATGATCCATAAAGAAGAAGGTGATCTGAATGAGTATTTTATTATTAAGGTGCTATTCATAATAAAGCCCTTCAACATGCAGTTTCTATTTGTGGTGCATTCAACTGATGTTTTATGTGTGGTGTCTTCTACTCAGGGTACTTCTGGTGAAGTTAGGTACCTTATTTCAGTAAAGAGAACTTCCCAGAGATTCAAAACTGGCCTATACCTGGCTCTGGGACACATAGTCAGGAGTGTTTTACTTGTCAGCTGCTACAGATTCCTGTGCTGCCAGGAGCCAGGTGTATTTAATACATCATTTGCAAATTACATTCAAAATGCTCTGTTAGAAACACCACAGTGTGATTCAAGGATTAATGCTGTTCTATCAAAAGATTATCTTCCCTTTGGCCATACAAGTAGTTGAAGGGCTGGGCATGAAGTTAATATGGAAAAAGAAATGTAGCAGTAGCAGAAAAGCAAGAAGTGAACAGATGATCTGCAGACAGAAAAGAACAATTGCAGAAACAATATATCTTGGATTTTATAGGGTGTTTTCCCATTTCTTTTCCTGTCTGTTTAGCTTAGGTGTGGAAGTCTGCCATTAAGAGTCTACAAACTATTGTAAATGTGACTAAAGCTTGTTTCCCCTCGCCCCCTTTTTTAAGCTTTCCCTGCATAATCCCAGATTCCATTTGTACTCTATTTCTACTTGAAAACTTAAATTGGGCTTGTTACAGTGTTGGAAGTAGTTTGCTGGTATTCCTACTTTAAAAAAGTTTATTCAAAGCTTAGTTCAAGCAACCTAGTGAACATAGAAGAGGATTCTGCATCAAACCTAATAAACAGAACGTGTGTTGGAATTTTTTCAGGTATATGACTGATGGTATGTTACTTCGTGAAGCAATGAATGATCCTTTGCTGGAGCGTTACGGTGTTATAATTCTTGATGAGGCCCATGAGAGAACACTGGCTACGGATATCTTGATGGGAGTTCTGAAGGAAGTTGTAAGACAGAGATCTGATTTGAAGGTCAGTAATGATGAAGTCCAACAGCATCTCTGTTCTAGTTGCAATCACAGTGGATAAAGTATCTGTGTGCTTACCAGTAGCTGATTTTTAGAATTGTTTTTTGATCTGTGATAATGTGTATTGGAAGGCTAACCCTAGGAAACTCTGAACAGTGTTTTGTATTGAGGAAGCTCCTAGATACAGTGTAATTGTAGCTTAACGTTATGTATTGGACTTGGAATTTTTTTTGAACCTTTATAACAAGGGTGCTGTATTCAGGTAACAAAAGCATTCTTATATGACAGTCAACAATTTACTTAAAATTACATATTGCATGAATAATATTTCACAAGCTCTTCCTAATGTTCAGTAACTTTTTGTCCTTCAAATCTACAGGTTATAGTTATGAGTGCTACTTTAGATGCTGGCAAGTTTCAGATCTATTTTGATAACTGTCCTCTTCTAACTATCCCGGGTCGCACTCATCCTGTGGAGATATTCTATACTCCAGAACCTGAAAGGGATTACCTTGAGGCTGCCATTCGAACAGTGATACAAATTCACATGTGTGAAGAGGAAGAAGGAGATCTCTTACTCTTTCTTACTGGACAAGAGGTACTTTCTTCTGTTTTCTATTCATTGTTCCATACAGAAAGTGCTTTAAGCGACTTATGTAGACTAAAACACTTAGTTTCGTTTTCTAGTTTATTATTTGGATGACCTGAGGTTTACTTGCCATACCCTTTAGGTCCTTTGATGTTGTACGTATCTGTAATGTAAATGCTGTGCAAGGCCTTTCTAAAATGAAAATTCTCAGCAACTCAAGTACTTCAAAAGAGAAACCCAGAGAATGAACCCTAGGTTTGTACTGATGGGAACCCCAAAGATCTGGGTACCTGAGAGGGTCCTTTGTTTCTATTGAAAAGGTAGTTCTGTGCACTTCTGTATGTGTATTGTACAGCTTAACTGAAGAATAACCATTTGTTTCTGTTACATAGCTAGTAGTTTTAATAAGAATGTTCAGGTTTTGGTTTTTTATTGCTAACTTTCGGTATTAGACTGTAGACTTTAAGTACCATAAATTCAGGGAGTTAGGTCTCAGAAATAGACTCTGTGCCCTGCAAAAGAAGATTGTATACAAGCACTTAAGCTAAACTACATCAGGAAATGAGGATTTTTCTGGAAATTTTAAATACTTCACTTGAAATAAACTGGGGGTTTTTTTTAGTCCTGGTCTTTCTTTGAAGCTCTTTTGAGTGTCCATATTGGTAAACTGAGATGGAGGTTAAAAGCCTGTAGGCATTTTGAAAGTTTGCTGGACTCAGTCACCCTAAATACGTTTTTAGTGGGGGAAGAAGTGCCGCAAGCAAAAAGGTTTTTCAATTCTTGCAATTACTACTCTTGAAGAACTACCTTTCAAGGGATGTGGCACAATTCAGTGTCTTTCTTCCAAGCATACACAACCTTAACTGTGCTTGGGGGGAAATGGTACAAGTAACTTGTGATGCTAAAGATACCTAGGCTTCTTGAGTAGACTTGCCAATCATAAAGATGTTGCCTCTTACATGAGTTTTAAGACATTAGATTTAAGTGTCTTCTGGCAGGTCATCTCCCTTATAAACCAAAGCAATGACTGTCACTATAAAAGGAAACATTCTGACTTTTACATTTGTCTTTCTTTGATTTGAGTATTGCTGTAAGTTAAAGTACAGGTAGGAAGAAATACTTCCAGTGATAGTGGCTTTGACACCTATCTGCTTGGTTTTAGTTTGAAGTTGTAGTTCAGACTAGTTGCGTACTTAAATGTGTGAATTAGTGAAGCAGCTGTTGCAGAAGGGTGAAAATTGGTGGCAAGAGAAAGGATCACTGCTGTCCTGCTGTTTCAGCAGATTTTATTTTCTTAGCAAGATGCTAAATCAGACTTGTCTTCAACCTTTCACGAAGCACAAATACATGGCCTTCTGATTTATGAATGATGTGCTCACTCCGTCAGGTGCCATGTATTACTCTGAATAATCTGTTTAAACAATCACTGCAGGGCATGGGATGAGTGTCTTCCTTTGGCAAATGGCTCTAGACTCCAGACCCACTGGTGCTACAGATGTACTCTGTTCTTTTGTATGAACAGGTTCTTTGATTTTCACGGTTGATTTGCAGGACATAAAGTATTATAAGCAAATTCTGAATAAAATTCTGCACACAGTACATGCTCATAAGTGTATGTATGTAATTAAGCATAAAAGCATCTAACATTGTGTTTTACTGTGATTACTGAATCACTCTATGACATGCATTGGTAAGCCAGCATCCTCTGCTCTGGAGTCTGGAGTTCTCCAGTCCATGGGTAAGCTGAAGCTGAACTACTCAGGGACACTGGAGTTGACTCTGCCTGGAGCTAGCCTTAGTTTGGGTGGTTAGCATGAAATTCAAGTCTGGTTTAGCTTCTGTAGAGAAGCTTGGAAGTACTTTAAACCTTTTGATGAATGGCATTTTGAGGCCTTTGTTGAGCATCATGATAGTCTCTGTGTGTATCACTGTTGAATGTAAAGTGGTGTGACCTGTTGTGCTCTCGAGAATGGGAAAGTGTGCTCTAGGTACCATTACCACTATGTGCTTCAGGTTCATTAGGCTTAGTAGCTAGGATAAAATTGACGTATGCTAGGCAGAAATGCTTTGTAGTTCTTTTGAATTCTTCAAAACAGTATTAACAAGGTGCAACATTATTTGTTTTTCTTGTCAGAAAGGTGCATATACAAAGTTAAATGAAATTACGGAAAGAGAACATGCTTTAGCTGAAATGGTGCTCATGTGACTTGTGCAGAGTTTACGAGGCTAAAAATGAGGTGTAGCCTTGTGCAGTGGTCTCTGGTAGAATGGGGTTCCTTATTGGTTACTGTCTTCTCATCCAAATGAATTTGAAGTCATTTCATATGGGAATTAAGATGGATAGCAGTTAATTAGTAGAGATTAGTTAGGACATAGAGAAGATGATGAAACTTGGAGGTAGCAAGAAAAATTGTGTGTTGTCATGCCCAGAAAATTAAAAGAAGCTTAAATATGTTTGGAAATTAAAGGAATCTTAATTGTATTAGCCTGCTACTAGATAATGATAAAATTGTTGTTAATGGTGCAGAAATATGTCTTCAGTAAAAAATTCCTTCCTGAATCCTGAAAGGAGCAAAAGTATATGATTACATTGTATGAACTGCTTTTTAAGTGCATTAATAACAAAAGAGGGTGTTTAAAAGCAAAATTTACTAGGAATGAACATTGTGAAACAGGACTTGTCCTGCAGGCTTTGTAAGGAGCAAAGCTCATTTGTTGATCTTTAAAACAAGCAAACCCCCTGCTATATCAAGAAAATTTCAGAACGTGGGAATAATGTTCATGTTTAATGCCAGTGTTCAGAAAATGTATAGCTTGGAGTACTGGGTTTGCATCGCCAAGCTTTGGTAGCAGGGTGGCTTCTTTGAGGAGCTGCTAGAAGCTTCATCCATCCATCCAGAGTCAATCCCTGGCAACACTGAAGGTGGATGTGCTACTGGGCAAGGTTGAGCCAATGGTGGTAATGTCTCTGTGATAACATTTAAGAAGAAAAAACACAGATTATTTAGTACTTGTAATTGCAGACAGAGAAGAGCAAGGTGAGAACATGGGAGAAGAACAACTCTGCAGACGCCAAGGTCAATGCAGAAGGAGGTGCTGTGGGCACCATAGCTGGCATTCCCTTGGAGCTGGTGGTATAGCCTGTGGTAGAGCAACTGTGCCCCTGCAGCCCATGGAGATCTATGAGGATGCAGAATCCACCTGCAGCCCATGGAGGACACCCATGCTGGAGCAGGTGGATGCCTGACAGGAGTTGTGACCATGTCGAGGGCCCGTGGAGAGCAGAGCCTGCTCTGGAGCAGTCTTTCCTTGAAGGACTGAACCCTGTGGAGGAGTGACCCATGCTGCAGCAGCTTGCAGAGGTCTGTTGCTCACAAGAGGGACTCATGCCAGAGAAGGTCTGGAGAACTGTTTCCCATGGGGGGGATCTTGTGCTGGAGGAGGAGAAGGACTCTTCTTCTGAGAAGCAAGATAAATAATGTGCTGAACTGACCATAACCCCAATTCGCTGTCTCTCTGTGCTGCTGGGGTAGGAGGTAGAGCTGGAAAGGAGGGAGAGGTGGGGGGAAGGTGTTTTTAAGGTTTTATTTTCCTTTTCATTATCATGATCTGATTTTGTTAGTGATAAATTCAATTAATATCTCTAGTCTGAGCCTGTTCTGCCCATGTTGGTATTTGATGAGTGATCTCTCTTTGTCCATATCTCAGCTCATGAGCCCTTATATTTTCTCTCCCCTGTCCAGCTGCAGAGGGGAGTGATGGAGAGGCTTTGGTGGATGTCTGACATCCAGTCAGCATCAGCCCTTTACAGCTGGATAGCTGTAAGCTAGGTTGCCTGTCATCAGTCACAGGCAAAATTGGAAACTGAGAGGGATTTTATTTCACGAGGGAAAAGCATAATTACATTTCAGTCAGCATGTCTTTCTTAGACAATAGGTGTTGTCAAACTTGTTCTCAGTCTTTGAGATTACAGAGTTGGTAATCTAGTTGTGTAGATACACATTTGTTAAGCCTCCAGATCTGAGAGGTAGCTGGTTTATTTTCTCCTGGACTTCTTCTAGAACAGTATTCGATTTTACACTCCATTAAGATCAGTAATCCAAGAGTAGGTGTAACATACTTCGAGATGAAACTTGGGAGGGAAAGAGAAAAATAATGACACAGAAACTGTATAGATCTGTCTTACATGTTCTGGTAACATGGGCATTTATAAATGCCAATTGTGTTCTCTGTCACCTTTTTTTTTTTTTTTTTTTTGATAATGCCAAATGCATCATTACACTTTTATGAGGAAGAAATCAAGCTGCATCTAGAGATGTGAAATACAGATCAGCAGTATTCTTGATTGTAGATAAGTATACTTAAAACTGTGGCTATGAAGTTCAGTATTCTAGAAAAGCTTAAAGTGATACTGGTAAAACTGATGGTTTAGAAAAGAGTTACAAAATGTTTTTGATGTTTTGATAGAAAGTTTGGTAAATGAGGGTTTATTTTAAAGGCACAATATTTTAATCAGAGTGAGACTGGTTAAACTCTGGAATTGAAAGAAAACAGACTTTCTTCTGTAGAAATGGAAGTAAAAATTGGCAACTCTTTTGGTGTCAGTGACAGTGGTTGGGTGAGGTTAAGAGGAAGTTTGTACTGGGCTAAAATGAGCACAAGTTGTCCTGTTTAGATTCAGATAGGAAGTATTTGAGGAGTTGGGCAGCATGAACTGAAAGAAGAGCAGTAATACTAATTTTGTTCAGATCCTAAAAGGAAGAAGGTTTTTTGCTCTTCATTCATTTGAGAAGATGCCAGTATTAAATATTGGAAATAAATCAGGTCGAAGAGATCCTGAATATGGGAATTATGCCAAGGCAAATTCAGTTTTGACTTTACTGAGCAGCTTCAGTTATGGTCAAGTGTTGGCTTTTTCCATGTAGTAGTTTTTTTTGTCTACATACATAATTTCACAAAGTTTCGTTTTGCTCAGCTTGTATTCAGAGATCTGAAGTGGTGCCCCTCTTGGAGCTGTTTTTTTTAGTGCTGTTTTGTCCTTTTAGCTTGTAGCAGTCTGCTTTCATTTCTAGGAGAAGAAACAGAAATTAGGCAAGTTCTTTGCAGGCTTTGAGGACAAAGAGTGTATTTCTAGAAAGGTTCATGTCATCAAATCCACTGGCTGTGCCCTTCATGTGATGGAACTCAAAAGGGCACAGGTTAACATTTCTGCCAAATATTTCTATTTTGCAAAGTACTTCTTATTTATGCATTTGTTTCCTTTGCCCCATATTCATTTTACACAAGGTGAAATTGCCTTACATTTTTCAGCATTAGTTTCCTTTGAGGTTTAAGATTTGTCTATTTGAGCCACGCATCTAAGATAAAGCTAAATCTAACTGCATAGTGTAGCAGCTGATCTTCTGCAGATAGGTCTGTCATCTCCTGTTTTAAAGAGTTTAAAGTATGCTTTAACTGGAGCAGTCTTGAAGTTTTGCTCATCCCATGAGATTCTCTAAGTGTACCAAATACAGGGTCAACTGAAGAAAGAGGTTCTGCAATGATGTTCCCAAGGAATTTGTTTACAAAATCATTGAATTCTACTTTGCATGCCAAGTGCTCAAATTGTCCCATTGAATGTGCTTCAATGACATCGCTAGTCACCATCTTTTTGTAGAAATGATTTTGGTAAAGATGAGATACAGCTTAGATCTTATGATTGTGTAGAGCCTGGCCAGCAAGTTCACTGGCTGTTTGCATAGACCACTCTGGCCTGTGAATTAGAGTGAATGCTGGAATTACTTTGGCTTAGAGTGACTTGTGGTCCATCATACAGCAGCTGCTGTTTAGTATCAGTCTAATTCCACTGTACCTTCTCCATGGCAGTACAGATGAGTCTTGCACACAAACAGAAGGCAAGGATTGATAGATTTGCAAGAGCAGTAACTGAATGCCACAAGTATATTTGAAGGAGTGGGAAATGCTGAGGGGACTGGGCTTGTTCAGCCTTGAGAAAAGAAGGCTCAGGGTAGATCTCATCATCATGGAGCCAGTATTTAAAGGGTGACTATAAGATACACCGAGACTCCCTTTTTACAAGGACCCACATGGAAAGATGAGGGGTAATAGAGAAAAGTTAATCCTGACGAGATTGTGATTAGACACGAGAGGAAAATTTTTCATGATGAGAATAATCAACCATTGGAATAAACTCCCAGGGAAGTTGTGGATTCCACAACACTGAGACATACAGGATTCACCTGGACAGGGTGTTGGGCCATCTTGCCTAGATTGTTTATGAAAAGAAAAGTTGGATTCAATGATCCTCGAGGTTCCGTCCAACCACTTGTTCTGTGAGTCTGTGAACTGCATTGCTGCTTGTCATTCTGGGTTTCTTTTTATGTTTGTGGGTTTTGGATTAGTTTGGAGTTTTTTTGCCTATCATTGAATTGAACTTGTAATGGAACTAGTAAGAATCATGTATTTTTTTCAGCACGAGCTTGCTTCTTAAAGACATAGTGCACTAACTCAATAATAAGTGCAACTGCTCATGTAATATTTTTCTGTTCATGGTCTTCAGTATGAGAACCTTACCTTTGACTGAAAAAATGCCATCAGGAAAAGAAATGGAAGGGAATTTCTACAGAGCATTCAGCTTGAACATGTAATAAAGACTTCATTTTCAACAGCAGAAAAAAGTAATGTGCATGATAGGCAAAATCGGTCTCTTGTGTGATTAATTTTATACAGCTTCTTTCAGAGGAACTGCAAATAATACATTCAAATCCTTAGTTTT
Source organism: Rhabdornis inornatus (assembly GCA_013397075.1). Taxonomy (NCBI): domain Eukaryota; kingdom Metazoa; phylum Chordata; class Aves; order Passeriformes; family Rhabdornithidae; genus Rhabdornis; species Rhabdornis inornatus. The sequence goes on along the minus strand of VWZS01008404.1, from coordinate 366,067 downwards.
TGATGCAGAGCTAGGGCATGTTAGGTATTGGAGTAGTGAGATGATACAAAGCAGTGGAAATGTGTTATTGGCTTGTGGTTCATTTACTTCCAAGTTTCTCTTTGCTATGCGTTTTGACACACAGCCTGAGGAACCAGAAACTGGCACAGACAGTCTTTAAAAGTCATACCTGGAAGGTTTTTAGTAAGAAGACTTTTGTAAGTTACATTTTTTTTTTTTAGGAAAGAAAGTGAGTATTGCTAAATATTACTTGGTAACACTTTGTTCGAGACATAAACAAAGTCCTGTTCATACTTTCAGTCGGGTTATTATTTACTAGTACGCATCAAAGATGGTGATGGGGTGAAGTTTTAAGCATTAGTCTTGTAAGTGGTACTCTGGAAGTTAGACTGTGGGAAAACTTACGGTCCTCTTGGTTTCAATCCTGGCATTCTGAGAGTTCAGGACTCATCTGTTCTGTTAACAGGTTTCATATGCAAAGGTTTGCTTCTGGGCTGGTGGACCTTTGCATTTCTAGCTGCATTAACAAAATAAACAGCTTCAGTGAGACGAGTAAAAGTATGGGAATCCAGGTTGTTTTGGGTTTGGTTTTTTTTAGGCACTAGCTATTAGCCTGCCTTTTCATTGGAGGAGTAAGTTAAGGTGGAATAAAATTCCTGTCGGATTCAGGAGGCATAAGTAACCTACCTAGTGTTCTGTGAAAATACAGATGGCTCCACTGCTCTTACTAATAAATTGAAGGGTAAACGTGCACCCTAGTCTTGCTTTGTTTTCTAAACAATACAATGCTAAGCGTTGATTCCCATACAGACTTAGGTCTTGTACAAATGGAAGTTGACATTTAAATCCTGAAGCATCTAAGTCCATCTCCTGACCCTGCGCAGTATAGCCCCAAGGGTCACACTCTGTGCCAGAGGGCTTTGTCCAAATGTTTCTTGACTTTGGCAGAATTGGTACTGTGAGGACTTATGTGGGGAAGTAGATGTACTAGTAGTAGATCTACTGAAGTAGGTAAACTCTTTTCTGTTTGAGTGGTAAATAAAAGGAAGCTACTCTTTAATTTTTAAAATTAAAACTACTGCTATTAAAGAATTCACTTTTACTGTCTTCATATGAGTGACAGTGGCTCTTGGTGTTTTGCATCCTTCTTAAAGCAGTTTGTGATGAGAGGTCTGTAGTTACCTCTGCAAACATGGCATCTGTATTTTGAAGTATTCTAATGAGTCCTGATTACAGCTACTTTGAAACTACATTGGTAAACTCTAGGAAGAATGAATACCTTTATCTCTTCTGAAAGTTGATCAGTAGCTGTGTACACATGTCCTGAAGAATGTAGTGCTTTTGTTTTTTCTTGCTTGCATGTATTTTACCTTCTCTTGAGTATAAAACTGTCCTGGAACTTCTAATAATTACTATTGAAGACTAAGTAGCCTATCCAGCATCACAGCTTTCCCAATTACACAGTATAATCTGAATAAATTCCGTGAATGGTGTAGTGACCTTCAGATCAGGAATTAAGGTCTGTGCTGTATTTTTGTTTATATTAAGTATTTAACTTCCTTTGAACTTGGAGGCTATCACTGAACTTAAAACGAGGTTATCAGGAGAGTAAAGGATGCTTGCACCTGTGTTAAAAAAAAATTCTCTTACAGTAAGCCATTAGTGGACATTTTATGAAGATGTGTTGGATTTGTTGGCCAAGTGCATGGTTTTGGTAAATATCTGCAGTTCTCTTAAATTGGCAGTGCATTACTAAACAGCATTAGGCTTACACTTAAAAGGGCTCTTGGACATCAAAGAGCCTTCCTTTTGTCATGCTTACTTTAATTGTGTACACTGGTCAATAGAGTACAGCTATTGTCTGTGCTTCTTTTAAACATACTAAATGCATTTGTGGTGAGAATTTAAATGTCTCTTTAAAAACAAGTGAAAGAGACAGATTTGGTCCAGATCTACCTGAATTTATGATTTCTAAGAAGGAGACTGCTTTTGCCTTTCAAATCACAGTTTGAAGCAATCATTTTACAGAGCTTTTAGATTACCAGTTCTGTATATTTGCTTTAGGGTCTTGTATGTTGTAGCAATTTTTTTTTGCTTTTGCGTACTGTTGCTTTTTGTCATGGTTGTATTCTCTCCTCAGTGGTTCAGATGAAGATTGATAGTTGGTCGGTGTGTCTCTTTGTTACACAAGTGAAGGCTCTGTTGTGATTAAGTTGAAGATAATGACTGGTGTTACTCATTAACGTAAATTTCTGTGCCCTCCAATTTTCCTTAATCATAATCATAATTATTGGTCACCTAGCTGGCTTAAGTGTAGTAGTTTTAAAATGACATGGACTTAGAACAATTGGGCTGTGGTGAACCGTTTTGTATGGTAAGCAGAAAATAGGCTAGAAAATACTACGGTAAAAAAACCCCTCTCATCTTCAGAGAATTTCACTGATTTTTCTTAAGCTTAAATGGTATTTCAGTTAATTTTAAAGTAAGATCTGAAACCTGGGATTGGGAGATTTGGTTTTGAATATCCATGTTTATACTGTAAAGGTGTTTGTTCTCATTAGGTACAATGAAGCAAATCTTCCAAATAATTGCATTAGTGATACGTGACATTAAAGCTTAATTGGCTTATTTTAAAAATCTTGCACATCAGTTTCCTTTGGATTGTGAAAATTGAAAAGGTCATGGGTGCAGTTTAATATTCCAGGGTGAGAGATTTCAATTTTAGTACAATTTGTAGAGATTTAATTAGGAAACATGACTAAAAGAAAAAGGATGTTGAATGCAAATTAGGCTGTTCATTAGAGTATAGAAGCTGAAACATCTTGAAGTATTGTGGAAATTTGATTGCAGATTCAGTAAGCACCTTGATTGATTTTTTAAAAATTCTTTTTTTTATTTTTTAGAGTAGGAGTTACTGTAATTGTTCTTCAGGGTGTATACTTAATCTAATTGTCATAAGCGCTCTAAATATGCTTCCTTTTTCATGGAGTTCTCTTCTAACCAATATTTTTGCTTTGCAGGAGATTGATGAAGCCTGCAAGAGGATAAAACGTGAAATTGATGATTTAGGTCCTGAAGTTGGTGACATAAAAATCATTCCATTGTATTCCACACTTCCTCCACAGCAACAGCAAAGGATATTTGAACCTCCCCCACCAAAAAAACAAAATGGAGCAATAGGAAGAAAGGTAAATACTAGGCTGCGTTAGTATTCTGTTCTGTAAGTAGCTACTCACAGTTGCATGATCCATGAAATACTACTTTCAGCTCCTTTAAATATATTTGGACAGCAACAAGTACAAGGGTTTTTTTTAATTGAAGCCTTAAAAATGCAGTATTTTATCACATTAGAATTTTTAGGTAACTTGAAATTTGTCTCTCAGTACAAATCAAAGTTCTGTCATCCATCTGTATAGGGCAAGGATTTGTGGTAACAGTTTGACTTGACTGAATTGAAATGGCATTCATTTAAATTCTTATGTGAAATAAGATTTTATGTGGAGGATGGGATTTTTTCCATAAGTAGTTATTTTGAGATGTGTTTTTTTCTTTTTTTGTTTTTGAGACAATTTGGGCTGTCTCTTTAAGGTAGATTGTCAGGCAGATTTTTTCTGTTTCTTAAGGTGTATGGGAAGGTGCAAGTTAAAACAAGTATGTTTAAGTTCAAGGCTTGTATTTTTGTAGTAATAAATGAGGAATTGAGGTTCTTTCATTAGGCAAAATCGATTGAGAAACTGAAAAACTTGAAATGGCACGGTGGTTCTTCGTAAAATTGAAGTGTCAGTGCTCACAATAATCCATAGTAGAAGCCGTGTGTTTTATTAGAAAGGAGTCATATTAAAGCTTCTTAAAACTAAACTGCTCTACAGAACTAGCAGTCACAAAGCTAAGATTTTTAAGCTCAAAGCTGAGTCATACTGTATGCTGTAGGCAGGGTTTGTTCCTTGATTATTTTTTGGTTTTGTGCAGTACAATGCATGTAGATTACTAGTGACAACTTTCTAGTGTTCTGGAAGAATAAATCACTTATTAAATTTAGTAAAATTATCTTCTTTTTCCTGTAGAAGTTGATTGCAGAAAGCATTCAGCCTGAAATCATGAAACTAATGCTGCTACAAAATTGTATTTGCAAATGACTTAAATGAATGATACTGCTTTTAAGTAATAAGTGGTAGCTGTGCATTTAATTAAATTTTCGCTTATGTTTAAAACTGTGCCCTTCAAAATAGGCAGGTTTTGGTTTTTCTGCATAACAAGTGCAGAATATAGTTTTTATGTTGAAATGGCAGAACTGGTACCAGTCTCTGAGAGGAAGACACTCTTGGTGTAGAGGCTGTATTACTACAAGAAAAGTTGTTACGCCCAAAAGATGCTTGCTGTAGGCAAAAGTAGGCGCAGCATGTGGGCAACAGACTCAGACCTGTGAAGTTACTTTTTCTCTTTGCCTGCTTTGGCTGAAATATTCTGGCTTCCGTGTTTTACTTTTTATCTCCATGACAAATCTAACTATGAGTGAAAGTGTGTCTGTGTTGTAAATTATTTAAATGTTGGTTTAGTTTCAGTTAGTCTTAGTGATCAAGGTATGTAAAGCAAAACCTTGTGATGCTGTGCCTTTCTGTTTAAGAAAGTGTCTGTTTTCATCCAGTCCTTTGTGGGAGTTGAACCTACATTTTAGAACTGCTGAGGAGGGAGCTATTAGGTGATCTGAATCCTTTCGAAGGGTCTCATGGTCATATGAGTGTAAGTGAAGTGCTTGCAGTAACTGAATTAAGTGTCTCTTGAGCTTTAACTTTGTGGAATGAGGAGTGCTGGAAGGAGTGTGGCATTTTGCTGTTGTAGTGATGGTAACAGCTTGCAGTGATGCAGCTTGACAACTTTGCACTTTTTTGGTCTTCTTTGAGCTATCGAAGCAGCTATTACTGTGAGAAGGCTTAAGATTATAGACAAATACTCTGATTAACTAGTAAGAATGTTTTTTTTAGTTGAGGAAGATGAAGATGACTTAACATTTCTGTTGTCCTATGTTAAAGGCTCCTTGTCATCTTATCCCTTTTCAAACTGCATTCTAGTTTCTGTGCAGTCTTAAGCATTGCTAGTTAATATATACATGATACAGATATATTTTTAGATGTAGATACTATATATATTCTAGTATTCAAAAGAAAGTTTTTAATTTCTTCTCAAACTGCAAAACTACAGCTAAGGCTAGTTATAATTTATTATTTTATATTGTTTAGTGCTAATTTCAATTGTTTTATGTTCAAGTAACTTTGTACTTTGATTTGGACTTGAAAGGTATTGTTTCTTCAACCTTTTAGAATTTTTTTTCTGTTTTTACAGTCATTAATTGCCATTTTTAAAGCAATGTGGCATTAACAAAATGTATGATATCTGAATGTGCAACAGAATCCACTTTGTAAATAACTTTTTTCCTTCTACCTTAGGAAAGTTCTGTATAGATTAAGTGATTTCAGGTACAAATGAAATTGTTGTACCGCTGTGGACTAAGCATACTAACTGTATTGAGTTCCTGGTATTGAGTGTCTTAATAGAAATCAGTGGTTAAAAGCAGGATAAAAGCCTTTGGTCTCTGCTCTGTAATTAGTATTTGAAGAATCTGGGTGTGAATCGTTCTTTACATTAGCAGAAACAGAAAAACACAGAACTTCTTAAATGAGGTATACTCTATAACAGCAGGCTAAATGTGGATTGAGTTTAATTTGTATGTTTAATGCCTTAAAAATTTTTAATGAAAATGTATTGAGATTTTGCACTGACTTGCACTGATATTTGTAGCTGTTACCTGTTGACTAATTTGTGCAGGCTACCTGTGAATGACGTGTATACAGTATTTTCTGTGTGTTTGACAAATTCTAAGTAGCACGACATTTTAGAGTGAAATGCCATCATTACAAACTGTCACTGTTTTTTCCACCAAAGTACTGCTTTCAATATATTGTAATATTTGGGCAAGCTTAGACCTTAAGAAGAGACAAGCTGAGTGTGATAAGTAGCTGACTGGCAAAGTGATCAGCCATCAGGAAGGGCAATCAGCAGTCACTGGCCTCATTGTAATTCTAAACTAAGTATTAGGGGTCTCTCCAGTTCTAATTGATAAACTGAAAGCAGTGATGACAGAATGCTCTGAAATTAGGAAGTGAAAGGTAAGCACTTTTGATGAAGTGCTCAACAGATTTTGAGTCTTTTCTGAGATGATTGTGTGCTAATAATGTGATTCAATGTGGTCACTGTTGGGATGAGAGCTAATGGTATCCATAGCCTGTTACACTGCATCTCTGGACATAAAAATTTAAATGCTGGCAAATCAAGCCTCAGATAGTCATATCAAATGACTCAAATAGATGACTCAAATAGTCATCTTTGCTTTAATTTTTGCATGTGACTTAACCTTCTGAAAGGCTAGGAATGTAAAGATATGTAAAGGTACTTGAATATCTGGTGATAGAAAAAGACAAAGTAGAAATTAAATACATATTGTTCACGATTTTAGCTGGAATGTGTCGGTAACAGCTTTATTTTAAACCAGATAGAAGAAAATATTGTGCTGGTAATGTATATAACTTTCAGTTTAATATTATTTAACCAGTTCACCCTGTTCAGGCTTTCAGAAAAAGATGAAAAGCTAGTATTAATAGATGATGTTAAAGGGTTCCCAGTATAACTTGTCATTTTGTATTGGAGATGTGAGAAAAAAAATTTGAATAGTGGTTTCCTAAGTTAAAGTTTGCTCTTCTTCTGAACTAACATTTGTTATGTTGTTAATAGACCCATAGGGGAGCAAAAAACAGTAGATGAAAATTGCTTTTGTTTCACTAGAAGTTCTGCTGGTTGATTTCAGATCATCCTGTGAAAGTGTTGGAGCGCAGCTCTGGTAGTTATTGATTAAGTGATGGAAAGTTTACTGAAAGTTATTTGTGCAGAGACAAAATTGGAGCCCTTCATCTTCAGGATAAAGTAGTTTCATTTAGTTGTTTGGGTTTTTGTTGGTTTTTTGTTTGACAGGTTGTGGTGTCCACTAACATTGCTGAGACGTCATTGACAATAGATGGTGTAGTGTTTGTGATTGATCCTGGTTTTGCAAAACAGAAGGTAAGTACTATTTTTTTCTCTTTATAGTAGCAAAGTTGATGGAATCTGTTTTGTTCAGGCTACTCTTCCCTTTGCAAACACTGACAGGTCTTTTCAGTTGAAATCTTGAGCTTCATTGGTTTGGATTTTTGTTTTTAACTCATGATTTTTATGGTTTGCACTCAGTCCATGAACTTCAGATAGAATAATTTTATTTTAAAAAAAGAAAAATGTGAGAATTTTGTGCTAGACTTGGAATATAGTTTTTCTAGATACTTTAGGAAGGGTAGTTCAGTACTATGTGTCTATGCTTGAGGATGCTCAAGTAAAACAAATTGTATGAAAGTAAATAAAAGTGGTTCTAGAAGCCTCCTCTTCTTTTAAAGTCACTGTAGAAAACTCCAGCACTAAAATGAGAAGAAATGATCCCTGCTGTTTCATGTCAGTATTTATCATGTACTCTTGCAGCCCTGAAGATTGTAATCAAGCTCGTATTGTAGTTCTTGGAACATCACAGGGTGTTCAGAGGAACTGAAGTAGCTTTCCTACAGTCAACCCAGTAACTACATAAAATAAAATATGAATCTCATTTGTCTTCATTCAGTTTTTTCACTAAATGTAGCTTTCTTTATAACTTGGTTTCCTAGTCTTTTCCTTTAATAGGAAACACATTGTCAGCCTTTTTAACTTGTGCAAAATGAGACAGACACACAGCAGAATGTGAGTACAGCTGATGTGTTTTTATGCGCAAATTTCAATCACCGTGAAGGCTGAACTTTTTTCACAGATAAGATTTTTTACAGAACTAGTACAGAACTTTACTTCTAGAATAAGAACTAAAGTTTCTTTTCGTATTTTGTACTGAATCATACCAGAAAGGTCTTAAAACATGGACTGAGAATGTCTTCAGGTGAAACTACTGTTTGACTACTGCCTTTGTTTTCAGTGTATTCCTTTTCCCTAAGCCCTGTTGAGTTGGCAAGGGCTTCTGTTCAGGTTTGACTGCAGTGGAAATTTTACAGTAAATACCAGCAGATATTTTGTACTGTGATAGTCTGCATGTATCCTTGAAATACAGTTTTGTTTTGTCATTAGCCTGATCTTTACAGTTGCATAAAACCTTGATATTAGATTTTTCTCATCTCTAGAATATGATTATTCAACCTCATAGTAATATCAAGACAACATTTTAATGGGATTTTTTGAGCATCATGAGTGTTTAGTACTCTGTAGAACAAATTGGACACATTCCTTTTGCCATGAAAATCTTATCTAAAAATACGTTTAAGAACGGGGAGCCTGGCAGGAGTTGCTGTTAACAGATGAATAAAAAATGCTGTTCTCTAGGCAGTTGTATTTGAAGCTCTCCAGAGTATTTTGTAGTCAGCTTTTTAAAATTTTCACATACATACAACTTGTGCAGAAGCTGTGTTTAAAAATAAGTTTAAAGGAGTTTGGATAGTTGTGTCCTATGCCTGAATACTGTTTATTCTTTTACCTTCTGTCCTTCTCTGCCTCTACTTTGAAATAGGTGTACAATCCTCGTATCAGAGTGGAGTCTCTGCTGGTGACTGCGATCAGTAAAGCGTCTGCCCAGCAGCGAGCTGGCCGTGCTGGTCGTACTCGGCCAGGCAAGTGCTTCAGGCTTTATACAGAGAAAGCCTACAAAACTGAAATGCAGGTAAGATTGTGGTTTTTACATTGTGTTTATAAGAATGTCTGATTCAGGTTGTTGAGTGCTGTGCTATTAAGCAAAATTATAATTTGAATGCTTCTGTAGTATAAAGTGTCTGGAAGAAGTGTTACAAATTTTCTTTTTTTTTTTCCCCCTCATCCCCCCAGGACAACACATACCCTGAAATTTTGAGGTCTAACTTAGGATCTGTAGTATTACAGCTCAAGAAGCTTGGTATAGATGATTTGGTGCACTTTGATTTTATGGATCCTCCAGGTATCTCTTTCCATCTTTCCAATCTTTATTTTTGTGGCTACTTTATATATGACAACATAGCATAAATTCTCTCGTTTTTTTTTTTATTGTAATCTATAAGCAATATCTTTTGTTTATCCTGAAATTCAGTGCTCTGTGTCATATCCAAGTGAATAAGCTTTTTCTTTCTTTGTAAGAGCTTTCAGTGGAACCAAGGAAGCTACTGAAAGCCCCTTGCCTTCAGACAATAACAGGAAATTCTTGACATGAGAAGGTCCATTATTTGAGGGTTTTTTGCTTACCACCTTGATTACGCATCCTAATTGTGCAATCAGTTAGCAACTGTTTGTAAACAAAATGGGCTGGCGTTTTTAAAGCTGAATACATGGTTTGGCTCAAACTATAATTTATATGCATCTTTCTTCTAAGTATTAAATGTTCATATATGCTTCAGAAATAACTGGGTTATATTGTTAATCAAAAATGTAAATTAGTCATAAATAGTTGTTCTTTGCCCCTAAAATAAAAATCAGACATAATCTGTAAGTTTTTAAATAGTTCTACAGAACAGTTAAATTATTTGTTCTGTGCAACATGTATGATAGTTTAGCAGAAAGACTTGGATTTCCTTTTACTTTTCTTTATGGTTAATAGTGACTGTGTGAGGAATGCAAGATAAAGAGAACATTCTTAACTGGCTTTCTGAAAGACTGTAGGTATCTAGAGTTGATATGGCTGACATATTAGGACTATTGATCTATTTAGTATGGAACAAGGGAAAAAATATCTGCAGGGAGAAGTGATATTACTGGTACTGAATATTTCACAATGCCACTGCTGTCTGAATTTTGAAAAGCAGTAATCTTCAAATATTCAAAGCTTGTGATTAGGTTTAAAGCTTTTCTAAGTAGTGTTCCCTCCTTGCCGCCCCCATTCATTCATACTTGGGTGTGTATTGCTGGATTTGGTAACAGTTTTACATTTGGATGCTAGTGAATGGAGAACAAAAAAAAAACTAAAATCAAAACCACTAAACCTAATAACAGTATGTGCTTCCTTGGTTTTTGCTGATTCAGAGCTGTTTGGTTAATGTGTGAATTTACATATTTTTTTCTTTCAGCTCCTGAAACTCTGATGAGAGCCTTAGAGCTTTTGAATTATCTGGCTGCTTTAAATGATGATGGAGACTTGACCGAGTTGGGATCCATGATGGCTGAATTTCCATTGGATCCACAGCTGGCTAAAATGGTTATTGCAAGCTGTGACTACAACTGTTCTAATGAGGTCCTATCTATTACTGCCATGTTGTCAGGTAATAGCAGGAAAAGAGAAACTAAGCGAATTGCATATCTTCAGTTCGGGGAAAATTTAGTTTTCCCACATCAGAAAAATAACATAAATATATTTTTAATAAAATTAGAATTGCTTCTTCATATATGGGTTCAGTTATTATGGATTTATGTTGAGACGTTGAAGCTAGTGAGTAGTAATGTTGGAAACTAGTGCATTAAATTATCTAAGAGTTTACTCCTAACATCAGTTAAAAATATATATATTTGAATTGTTAGGAGTGGGAAATCAGGCTAGTGGAACAGAATTTTCCATTTAGGTTCATAGCCAGGCCCAGAAATGTCATCTTGGCCACTAATTTTTATGGTAGTAAAATCTATTTTGCATTGTGCATTCTTCTGCACTTTGATAAATCACAGTCTTCCCAAAGGGATTGAAGTATAATTTGTATTAAATCATAAGCTTGTACATGATACATTTTTTCAGTCATTAAATGGCAAAACTGGAGAACAGTCAGTACTTTCAAAGGGAAAAAAGAAGCTTGGAAGGAAAACGTATTTTTATAAGAATTAACTGGGCTGTACAGTTGTACTCTCTTGCTGTTACATGAATAGCTCTGTGTCAGAGCAGAGCTGTATGCTGAGAGTGCTTAATGAGAGGAAAATGTTGCCAAGCAAACCTTGTATTTCATTTCCTCATTGTGTAGAAGTGACTTTGTTTTATAGAGGTCATAGGACAAGCAGCAGGTTTTAATCTGTTATGAAAATGGGGGTGTTCATACTCATAAGTACTCTTTTGTCTTTGGGATTTACCTTTGGTAATTTACCAGGCTCTCCACAGTGCAGGTGTATTGCTGACATGCCTAACTTGGTTGGATAGAGAAAAAGAGAAGTTTTGACTAAGTGTAGAATCTGTTGCTGCAGTTTAGTCTTACAGTATATATGTATGAAAGTTTTAAAGAACAAGTTAAAATGTTTTTTTCAGAGTTATGATTGTTCAGACTCAGAGCAGATGGGCAGGGCAGAATCATAATATTTTTCTTGAATTAAATGATAGGCTTAATTGCGGAGGTGGTGGTAGGTTGGTGCCTGTCTTTCTCTTCTCCTTCCCCTTCTCCCCCCAGGATCTACTATAGAACAAGTTAGTTTAGTTTTTTTGTCCGTGGCCTTCAACTGATTTACCTTACTCCTCCTTTTCCCAGGCCATGTTACCTACTTTTTTTTAAACCACAACTGATGTAATGATAAATAAACTTTTGGGGGAAAAATAAAAAATGAATTGAAGCTGGTTAATGTATGGGCCATAAAAAAAACTCTTAAAAACTACTGTTAGAAAACCCATAGTCCTGCTCTCTGTGAGGGTTGTTCCCCAAAGTAAGCATTTTAGGCCAGCAGCATAATACCGTGTTTTGGTGCATTAAGTGCACATAAAGATTGTCAGGTTGTTGATAGCAATCCATATATTTAGATTGGACTGAATGGGAAACTAGGTGACAGAAAAGAGCAAAAATAGCATTAAATAAATTAGCAGATTAAATGATTATACTACATTTTAGAAGAGCCATGGTGTCATGCTGTGGTATGGAAGGTACTATCACTTTTCAAAACACTGAGTTAAGACAATGGTAGAATAATCTCACTTTTGCTTTTATTAGTATGAGTTAGAAATGAAAATACACTTGATATTATCTCTTTTTTCAAATGCAGGACCCATTATACAGGGTGTTTATTTCACACCTGCATTTCCATTTTCTTTAATGCATTGGTCTTCGTTGATTTGTTACCATGATCCACTGTTACAGTGGGATTATTATTTTTTTTTTTCCTCAAGTTGCATCTGGTATTCAGCTCACAATATCTGGTGCTTTGGGGCTTTTATGCAAACTTAAGAATAAAGAAAAACTACATAACTGCACAAAAGAGCCCTCGTTTGATAGGGATATGTCATATGCAAAGAGGTGTTCTCATGTGATTGCAAGGCTTCAGTTAATGAAAAAACTAACGTCCCAAGCAGTTGGAAAAACATGAAGGATTTTTAGTATTTAATCATTAATTTTATTGAAATTTAACCTCTTAAAAATTGCACTTAAAACCAATTAAGTTGGCTGCAATACTATTTATGGTCTTGGCTAGTTTGTGTCTGGAAAATTAATGATAAAACATGATTTTTGGATGGAAGTGAGAGGAGTCACATGTATGTAAGAGAATATAATGATAGAGCTCATCATGTTACATTTCTTGATATATAGTTTTTATTTGAAGTAGTGCCAAAGGACGGTTTAACCTTCCACCACTACCGCTACCATCACAGCCTTTAGACTTATTAATACCTTCATTCACATGTTTGTATACCAGTGCTGATAGCAAAACCATGTGGGAAGAGACTTGGCTGGTGTGTTCTGTCTAGTAACAGATTTGCAATAATCAAATCTCAAGTTGGTTTGGACTGTGCTAGTACACTGCAGTTTCAGAACTATTTACTTTGTTGGGACTTTCTGAAGAAGCAAATTTGAAATTAAAGTATTTCATTCCATGTGGTACTAGCTCCTGGTAGAGCTATCAGCACTGGATTTGAACTAAGGTCTGTTTAGCCTTCCAGTCTGTGTAGGTAACCTTGATGGCCTTCAGACTAGTGATTTTGATGCATACCTATAATTCTATTAAAATTATCAGGTACTCTGTAGCTTTGAAACCCTCTTGTCTTACAGATGTGGTTAGGTGTTGATGTACCAAATCAAGGTAGTAAACAGTCCGAGATGCAGTTGGAGGCCATCCTGCCCTGCCCTATGCTCTGTGAACTGACCTAGCTAGGCCTTGTTCCTCTATCTGTGAATGCGTGACTCATCGATATGGGCGTTTGTGTTGGGCCCATACCAACCTTGTTTAGTCCCACAGTGTTTTGTTCGCCCTACGGAAGCAAAGAAAGCAGCAGATGAAGCCAAGATGAGGTTTGCCCACATAGATGGAGATCATTTGACATTGCTGAATGTCTACCATGCTTTCAAGCAAAGTAAGTCTGTGTCTATTATAGTAAAATTATTATGCTTTGTGCTGCCAACTTCTGTTTCTGGGTTTCAAGTACACTTGAAAGGCTTGGATTTTGTTATTTAAGTTCTACTTCCCTTTGGGGGTCAAACAAAACCAAAAAACTACCTAAGCAATCTTGTAATAAACTGATGAGCATGCAAACAAGCCAGGCTTTAAAATCAATGCTGGGTAACCTTGGACAGAAGGAAGCAAGTGTGCCTGTAATTAAGAAATATTGGAAGTTTATCTAACATAAATTATAAAAAATCTGCATAATTGCTTAGTGATTTTTCAGGGAGAGCAGTGCAGAAAAAATTTTGCATCTGGGGAAGGATATGTTCCTAGAACAAAAACCTTTTTAATCCTAACTTCTTAGTGTAGTTAGGAATTCTGTAATAAGGGTTTGGAACAGATTGAGAGGCAAAGGGATGATGCATCAAGAAGAAGTAAGATGGAACTGTGTGATACATACGTTTCAAGTATGTCATTTCTGTGGATGGAATTTAGAGAAAATGTATGCTCCTCTTCAACATAACTGAATTATATTTTAGCAGCTTAGAAAAAGGTAAGAATGAACAGGTGAAGCTAGGAGTTCTCTTGAAAATGAGAAATTGACACACTGTTTTTAACAGTGATTTATATTGGTGGCAAATAAAAAGATTGCTGTAAACTGCCAGACATGTAAACTTTGGTGCTCCAGTTATACTTCCCCGTTAGCGAGCAAAAAGCAAGCAGTCTTCTTACCCTGAGTGAAAAGAAATGCAGCTTAATGCCCCTTTCTGTTATAGGTTTGATTTAGAAATTTTGTATTGAAACCTTCTAACACTGTCATTATGTGACAATCCAAAATAAATGCGAAAGTACGCATACATTCAGTTTACAATACAAATGATAGCTGAGAAATTTCATTAAACATCTATAAGTTAGACATGTGTTGCTTGTTTCTTTACTGTTAGCTTGTTCGTTAATAGGATCCAGAATGTCTGGTAGACAATTTGTGCATGTTTCTAGAAATCTTTAATACTCAGGTTACTGAGGGATGGAATTATTTCAGGAATCATTTTGTGAAATTGTGAATTGACTTCTGGGATCAGAGGACAAAATGCTATTACTGTTTGTATCTAGAACAACATAAAATATCTATGGGTTCTCTATGATGCACAGTTCAGTTGGCTCAGGAAGTAATATGCTATGGTACTGTACAGTAGAATCATAACTGTACAACAGCTTCATTTGTGCTTCATTTAAAATATATTCCGTAAGATAAAGTGCAAGAAAGAACTTGGACTTACCTCGACTTCCATAACCTTCAGTCTTTTCAGTGCAAATTAAGAAAAGTCTCTTCTTTCTGAGAGTTACCTTAAGTTTTAATTCTTAAGGCTGGCTTTGTTGGATTATTAAACTGAAAAAGATTAGAAGAGCATTACTTGGAAAGTCAGAATTTCTAGGTAGAACTGGGTTTCTTTATGTGAAACATGCAGATATTTATACAGACAGAATGGCTGAGGCTTGCTGTTTCATCGGATTTCTCAGAGCTATCAGCAGTAGGAACAGTTAGAGTACAGAGTTGTGTTACAGTGGCTGTGTTTTACCAGTCACATTTACTTAAGCTGCTGTGAGGTGTGTCACACTTAGAACAGACTATTTGTATAACTCTTAGCTGTTATTTGAGTGCTTAATTTAAGTACGGTTTCATTTCTCAAGTACAGCATAGTTACATACAGTTATCTTGTATGTTCATTGCATGCTGCAGTTAAAGGCTGTGCAGTGTTCCTGACACCATGTTATGTTTTACACTTCAGGTTTAGAAGATGTATTTTCTAGTTCTAGGATGGGATTTTTGAAGTGTCCAAAATTTAGTGGTGTGGTAACAGAAGTGATTCTGTCTATATTATATTGGTGAGAGGGAAAAACCCTACTTTTCTTCTGTCCTGACCATGTGCTTCGTAAATAGAAAAGTTTTGGCAAGTTACCTAGTGCAAGAAATTGACTTAATAAACCAAGAGCTGTTAGCATTTTTAAAAGTTTATGGATATATTTTTTCTGGTTCATCTGACTGATGAATCGGTTAGTTGCTATTTTATTTACTTGTTCTAATTTTGATTCATGTTTTCTAATGTTGCAGATCATGAGTCGGTTCAGTGGTGTTATGACAACTTCATTAACTACAGGTCCCTGATGTCTGCAGACAATGTACGCCAACAGCTGTCACGAATCATGGATAGATTTAATTTGCCTCGTAGAAGCACAGATTTTACCAGCCGAGACTATTACATCAACATAAGAAAGGCATTAGTTACTGGGTATTTCATGCAGGTATGTGTGTATTCTCATAGGGAAATTAGTTCAGTGTTTGTGGCTCATAATGTTAGTAGTATCGTTGTTATAATTTACTAAAGCTTAATCAGTGTTACTTAAATTACACGTGGCTAACTATACTGCCATGTAATCTTTGTCACATTGCTAGATGATGACTCAAGTAGCACATTCCTTAGTCAAATGGAAAAAAAGTTCTAGGCAGTCTTACCAGTGTATCAAAATCTCCTTTCTGGCGTAACCATTCATGAAGTAACTACATAAAACATTCCAAAGTAACTGCAGAATATGTAGTTCTAAAGTTACTTGTAATCTGATACCAAAAGGGGAAGTATAGTGGTATGTAAATGGGAAAAATACATGATCTTTACAGAAAGAGTATTTTCTTTTGTATATTTTTCTATATTTGTATTTCACTTTTCAATTACATGGGTCAGATACTGGAATACAGAGCACTTCTGTAATCTCAA
The DNA here is from genome assembly GCA_013397075.1 of Rhabdornis inornatus. Lineage (NCBI taxonomy): Eukaryota > Metazoa > Chordata > Aves > Passeriformes > Rhabdornithidae > Rhabdornis > Rhabdornis inornatus. The sequence continues at coordinate 349,946 of VWZS01008404.1, read as the reverse complement.
GATGTATACTGTTTGAAATGCATTTGCCACTTGAGCCAGGATGCTGTGGAAGCCAGTCTCCACTGCTGCCACCTGCATGCTTTGCATTTCGGTTAAGCATGCCCCAAGCTAGAATGCAGGCTGCTTGGGTTTTTGTTTGTTACTTTTTTGTTTGGTTTTGGTGTAGTTTTTGTTATTTATTTTTTTCACTTAATCCCATCCTGCTGTGTTTTTTCTGTTCAACATTCATCGTTAGGACTGCTAGAGTCTCTTTGCTGGCTCTTGCAGATACAAACTGTGAATCTTCATCCTCTTTGACTCTGGACTGTTGTGATAATGCTTTTCATAGCGAAAAAAAGCATTTGACACATCTCTGGGACATCTCTGCTAGAGCCTAATACCTCGCTTCTGGAGAGCACAATCTTGTCTTTAAGAGGCTGACCAGTGCTCATGGCATTTCCTAATTTTGTCCTTGGGCTGCACTCTGGTGGTGTTTAAGCACAAGCACTTGCCAGTTGGTCAGTGCTGTGCAGGTGAAGATGGCATGGGCCTGACAAGCACTGCACTTACACACCCGAACTGGGGCATAGGCTTGGGCACCCTGTCCTTAAACTGCCCCTGCCAAGTGCTGTCTCCAGGGCTCAGCCAGCCAGTCTGCAACAGAAACATCTTCCTGGGTTTTCAGAATACAGAAATACCAATGTCAGCAACTACATTTCACTGTAATGCAAATGGGAGATTAAGGCTGTTGGCGGGTTTTAAATAATTAAATGGTTCTAAAGCCCTACTTGCTGAAACCTTTCAGACAAGTAGGCTGTAACTGTGTTCAGTCCTTGAATTTGGGGCATGTTTTCTGCATATTTCTTGTCAAATGCTTCAGAACACATTCCCACCTATACCTTTAATTCTGTAAATGTTTTGAAAGACAAAGAACAGTTCTACCCAGCATTCCATTTTGGGCCCCAGGCAGGTCTGAGTGCCACAGCTGCACTTGTGTTTGGCACTATTCCCCATGCCTTCTTTCACTTAATTGGACCTGTGGGGAGGCCATGTACTTGGAATTTGGTGTGTTCTCAGTTTTGTTTCATGTTACTTCCTCTAATTGGTGTTTTGCTGTTAAAAAACACCTATTCTCATGCATGGGGAGCTGCACCAGTGTTGGTGCGAGTAGGTTTTTTTGTCTCTGTGTCTTAGGAGTTAAAGATCTGACTTGGTATTTTTGTTGTGAATAGAGAAGTAAGTAGGCTCATGCAGATGAAAATGAAAGCATGTCTGGAGGTCTCCTTGGGCTTCCATGGTCAGTAGGTTGTTTACTGCCTCCCTCACCCAAAATGCCTAATTGAATTTTTGGGATGTATCAAGAAATAGCTATAGCAGACTTGTTGAAACTATTTGGAGTGGAAGCCATTTCAGCCGTGACTCTTCTGCTTCAAAGTGTTTTGAGTTTTTTAGTTTGAGTTTCTTCAACTCTTTACACCTTTATGATAGTGTGGTACCTATTTGACCTTGACTCTGAACCTTCTGTGATGAATTCCACATTGCTTTAAGAAATCCTCAGTAAAAAAATTTTAAATACTCGGATGTTATTTACCAGCAGCTGAAGTACTTAACAATTGTAGTCTGTATACACATTGCACCCTCTTCAAGCTCGTATTCAGGCTATTCGGCATTTGAGGGTTCTTGTTCAGAAAACCTTAGTAATGAAATGCATACATCATACTTTGTCCTCTTAGTACAGGACATGTGTGGAATTCCAAGTGTGGGCACTTGTGGAATGTGTGCGGTAGATAGTTTCTGCATGTAAAGTACTGAGGTCTGTGGACAACACATGGCAGAAGTTGATTCTTCAAACTTACTAAATTTAAAAAGGCAGTGTGAAGCGGAAAAAGCGGTAACAGCCATTGTCTTGAAATACTTCTGATTTGTTGTGTTGTTTATACTTTGGTAATTGCCTACTGTCCTAAAACCAGTCATAGAATTTCACTGTTGAATTTTCTGTACTAACAGACAGTTAGGCTTGTACTGACTATTGTAATGGTACTGGTTATGTTAAATACTGTATGTTTACCTGCCTTCAGTTGTGTGTCAGAGACAGATAATGTGCAAGTTCTGCTGGTAATGAATCATCTCTTTACCCTTCATATTTAAATGCAAATTTGAATTCCAGTAAATCTGCCATAGACAAGCAAAGTGAATAGTAAAATAATCTAAAACTGTCAACAGTTCTGTGTATAGTAAAACTTCTGGAAAGATAGATATTGACAAGAAGTTAAATGTCTTTTAAATTTTTGTGCTGTGTCTCAGATTTCTTCTAGTTCTTGTAATGCAAAACTTTTTAAAATCACTTTCTGTATCATGCATCAGAATATGCAAAGGATATGTAAAATACAGCAAGGGTGATCTTTGCAAAAAGAGAAGTACTGATTTCTCAATTATTTTGTCCCAAACATAGCCTGTCTTAGAAAGGAAGAGGAATTGGCATGTTGTACAACTGTAATATATTTGTAATTTGGTAATAATGTTCCAGAACTAGGTATAGATTATTTCTCCTACTTCTGTTAAGTAACTAAGCATACTTTAGAAAAATCGAAGTAGGATAAGTACTGTAGCTTAGTGTTAGCTGGGGATCAAAGTAAGTAGCAAGAAGAGGTAACCCCTTATTGGAGGCTTATCCCTTATATCCATTGAAAACTAAGCGTAGAATCTTTAAAGTGTTAATAATAGCCGAAGTAACTGTGGGTAAGATTAAGCAAAAAATAATTACGCTACAGAAAGTAAGCTAAGGAAACAAATTGGAAAAGGCAAGCAAATGACAGAATATCTTAAGGATGGGTCATCTTCCTCTTAGTGATTTTTTTTATCTGTTGTCAAAAGCAGTCTAGGTCTTTATCGTTGTATTTTCATTCTAGCATTGAAGACAGAACAAGAACTGATAGTTGAGCATTTGAATCAGAATTTACAGGTGGAAGCAAATCCTGTGTTTTTAAATCAATGGATCAGGTTGGAAGGGACCACAGTTGGATTATCTGGTCCAACCTCCCTGCTCAAACAGAGTCATCCTAGAGAACATGGCACAGGATTGTGTTCAGGCTGTTCTGGAATATCTCCAGTGAGGGAAGCCACAAACTCTCTGAGCAGTCTCTTTCAGTGCTCTGTCACTGTACAGTAAAGAAGTTCTTCCTCGTGTTCAAATGGAACTTCAATCCGTTTCTGTCTGTTGCTTCTTATCCTACTGCTTGGCACCACAGAAAAGAGCCTGGCTCCTTTCTCCTGCCACCTTCCCTTCAGATACTGATAGGCACTGATGAAATCTCTCTTCTTGAGGCTGAAGCTCCCTCAGCCTTTCATCATCTTTATAGCCCTTCTGTGGACTTGCTCCAGGAGCTCCATGTCTCTCTTGTACTGAGGGGCCCAGATCTGAAGATTTCAGATAGATCTCACTAGGGCTGAGTAGAGGGGCACTCATCCTGCAGGCAATGTTCTTCCTAATGCACCCCAGGATACCATTGGCCCTCTTGGCTAGAAAGGTATACAGATCAGGCTTAAAATCTTTCTTGGGAGTTGTGACTTAGTGAAACACAGGCTATGTATATATCATGGTCACTACAGAGGATAAACTTAAATGACCAATACTGTACAGGGAGTTAATTGTCAGATGAGTTACCTTCTAATTAAAATCTCATTCCTGATGCTACTCAGTCTTTGGTGCTTATTTCTTGTATGGAATTATGTATATTTTGAAATCTTTACATAATCAGGCTCCTCTAATAATAGAATGCTAAGAAAGTAAACCTATGACACAAAGGTAGTCACTGGTGCATTTAATGGTATTCGTTTTGCTCTTTAAGAATGCAGAAGAGTGGTGTAAAACTTCTTAATACATTCAGAAACACTCTTGCATGTGCTGCAAGCAGAAATTTTGGAAATCCAGGCAACTGCCAGGGTTCCTTTGGTGTGCATGCTATCGTTGTTTTGTCAGAAAGAACAAGGACCTCTGACTTTTTTTGTTCAGAAAGAATCATTTCCCTAAACTGTCAGCTAGCATGCCACAATGTATAGCCTTAATTCTAAAAGGGCTGGATCTTTTGATACTATTCCTGCTTTTGACCTTTCAAGTGCATTTGGATTGTGCGTTAATGTTTGATTGAAGACTCCTGACTTCACCCTCTAGGTTCAATGACATGATAGCTAAAAAATAAGCACAAGCATACTTAAAATACCAGAGGGGTGTGTGTAATTCTTATTAAAGTTGTGGTGAGAACTTGAAGTGAAACATTTTCCTCTGGTGGTATGTGCCACTATTTCCATTTGGGTTTGTCATGTTCATAAGAGTATTATAATTGTCTCTAAATCATCAGCCATGTGGGCTTTTCTGGGGCTACGGAATAATCTGTTGTAGGGATACATGGGCTGGCTTGGCACTTGCCTGTACTTTTAGAGTCATGTTCAGAGAGCCTAACTCTTTTGTGATGGCAGGGTTCAGGTATGTTCTGTAGTATCTTGATACCACTACTCATCAAAAAATGAACCCACTACCTAGACATACTTTGTCTAGGATCCTGTATTTTCTGCGGAAGCTCATGCTCTATACTCTGAAAAACATCACAGAATGGTTGAGGTGCAAGGGGCCTCTGGAGAACACCTGGTCCAACCACCCCTGTGTTTACAGGCACTGGTATTGCTTGCAAGACAGGGTTTCAGAGAAGTGATATAAGCTCCCTCCCATTTGTACTCATTTGCTCCTTTACGTCAACCTTGGTGCCTGCCTGAGCCCATTCTAAATTCTTTCAGCTCAGTGACCTGGCAGGCCACATACAGAGTGGAAGCAAGAATGGGCTCAGTCAGCTGTGCTGGAGTAGTGCAGACCAGGAATGAGCAGGAAAATGTAGCAGCTGGCAGATCACTCTGGAGCCATAGCTTCACTTTATTTCCCCACAGAGTTGCCATCATTGACCCTGAAGTTCTTTACCAAGGTGTGTGCCAATGAGCACACTCCGTAGAAACATCTAAAGAGGACAAATACTGCAGCTCACTGATACCTCAGAATTGAAGTCAGTCACAATAGTATGTAACCACCTAAAGGTGGCTTGTCCCTGATACCAGTGGTCTAAGGAAACATTTTCTTTGTAATTGGGATTGTTCCAATTCTTGTCTGTACCTGGAAATTAAGAGCTAACTGTACATTTCTGTAGCATTTCTTTTTCTTTGAGTATGCTTTAGAATTATGCAAAGTCAATAAGAAACATAGCTCTGCCATTACAGATTACATGGAAAAGGAAATTGTATTTGGGAAAGGTAGAGTGTAAGACTACTGTTTTAATACATATGAGTGAGACTGAGCTGCTAAAGGTAAATTGTATTAAATTTAACAGCATGCTTTTCTGGAATGAAACCTAAATAATTCATTGTTGTGTCCTTTCCTAGGAAGAGGTAGAACAAGTAAAACAGATACTTTTGTATGCATGTGTACTTCCGATCTGAAAAATGAAATTGATTTTTAAACAAAACTTCATTTAAAAGAAATCATAATCCCGCAGTGAGGTGCTGTATTTGTGCTAGGCCTGTGACAGATGAGTGTCTAGTCTAGTCTGGTTTGCACCTATACTGCTGTTTATATTACAGATGTTGTATTAAGTTGAATAAAATTAGGCCTAAATCATTACAGACAGTGTGCTGTTAATCTCCATTTAAAGGAACCGCTTCTGGTTTACCAGACTTGAAATAAAGTGTTATCTCTCAATTCCTTTGTGACAAAATTTGCAAACTATTGAAATACTTTGTTCTACTCCTAAAATATGTTCTGGATATTAATGTGGTAATGTTTTAAAGAGAAGCACGCTCTTAGTAATTTCTTGGTAAAGAGGTATTCTGGCTTAACAACTTTAGGTAGCTGTTGCTTTGGAAGGCCTGGGGTTTTAATCTAATAGGTGGAATTTGCTATTGACTAGGCAGAAAAAAAAGGTGTAATGTACATAGGAATTCAAGAAAACAAGGAAAACAGCTAATGAGCTTACTAAAAATGTCTTTTTGATGTCTTTCAGCCGTTGCCCAACCTATTTAATCTTTTTACTTCCTCTGTGTGTGTATATATGTAATGAGATGAGGTTATTTTCAATTACTGGTATCAAAGGGTTAATTTTAGTTACTTGTTCTGTTAGATTAGCTGTTTGTACAGAGGATATCATTCTAAGGATAACTGTCTGCTTTACCAAATCTTAATGAGCTAGGTATCGGAGTATCTTGGCAAGGCAGGCATTATTCCCTTCCACAGAGCAAGAAGCTTAGTCAGAGGGAGGTTAATTGATTTTCACCAAGGTCACAGCACAAGTGCATTGCTGAACCTACATTTTCCAGCTCTGAAGCTCATGCTGTAGTGAGACCTCTCTCATAAAAGGATAACATTGTGGCATACTGGTCCCACAGTGGCTACTGCAAATGAAATGCTTGAAGCAGATGTCTGTAGTATACCGCAGTTGACTTTGTGTGATGTTGCAAACCTGTACAGTATATATTCCCTTCCAGTACTTTGTGTTTGCATCGCTGCTGTTCTAATAATGATTATTCTCTTTGGGTGATACTTATTTTTGTTGCTTGAATTTGTATTGGAATATACACTTACCATGGTAGTTAGCAAAAACATCTGGCGTCTTGATTGTGTCTATAAAAAGCATGGATACTTGAAGTGGTCAAGTAATGTGCCAAATTTAGATGAGGTTTGAAAGTTGGGTTAGTATGTTTTGTATAGAACACTTAACATTCAGCTTGAAATTGCTTCATTTAAAAATTGCCTATGTTAATGAAAAAAATGTCTTTTTGTTTAGGTGGCGCATTTGGAGCGAACAGGGCATTACTTAACAGTGAAAGATAACCAGGTGGTGCAGTTGCATCCTTCCACTGTTCTTGATCACAAACCAGAATGGGTGCTGTATAATGAGTTTGTCCTTACAACGAAGAATTACATCCGGACATGTACAGACATCAAGCCAGAATGGTAAGCCACAGTCTTGCAACAGTCATGATCTACTGTAGAGTTGTGGGGTTTTTTGTTTTTTTTAGGTTTTTTTTGGGGTTTTTTTGGGGGGGGGGGGGTGGGGTTTTTTTTGTTTTGTATTTTTGGGGTTGGTTTGGTTTGGTTTTGTTTTTCCCTTTTGTTGAGGTAATTCTTTTCACTTTTCCTGAAGCTAGTTTTACAAAAATGGTTTGAGGAATGGCAATGGTATGGACTTCAGATCTTGTAGATGATTAAGGTTTTCTTTGTGGGTACTTGTGCTTGTTCGTGGGTTTTGTGTTTAGACCTCTGATGCCTGGACTCTGTGCAATGCACAGCTTGACTTAGAACCAGTTACTTCAGTAAACTTGGAGTTGTGAAGTTTGGGGGTATACTCTAGTACCCACTTGCATACCTGAGTTAGGAGATACCAGTACCTCAGTATCAGTGCTTCTGTTGTCAAGATCTAGGACTTCTTCTGTCTGATTTTTCTCAGAAAGCTCTGAACAGCATTTCATGTCTTCTTAAAATTCTAAGGAAATACGTGATAATAGTGCTACAATTCAACATGTCATGGTACTTATTCATCGGCTAAGTGTATCAAGGAAATCAGAAGCTTGAATCTTGGCAGACAAGCAGAGATCTGAAGCATATTGCCTGTCTTTAAGGTTGTACTTTAACTACCAGGTTGTAGTAAGCTTTGGGGACATAGGAAGCTCTTCAGTTGCTGTAATTTTACTGTTGCGCAGGAAGAGCTTAAAGATTCATAAGCTGGAAAGTACAGCATATGTATTTATGTTGTCTGTAGTATCTTAATGGAAAATGTGTTTGAATCCCTGCTTAGAAATCTTGTTTCAACAAACACTGTCTAACCTAAAGCAGTATCCTATGGCGTTGGTTGTATTTAAGTTTAAAACAGCTGAGGCTGAACTGTGCTCTGACACAAGTGGACGTTTGCATAGACTTCTGTGGCTGATGGTCTCTGACATTAAGTGGAGGCTCTGGCTGTGTGGGTTACCATGGCAGGTATGAAGCAGCGGGAAGAGTCTGTAAGGGGCACATGGCCAGACAGGAGCATCTCATGAGACTCGTGTGCATGCTATTTGCTTTGGACACTTGCTCAGAATGGCACTGCCATTTTAAATGTGTGTGCATGTGTGTAGATTTCAGTCTTATAATTGCAGAATGAACTGAAAATAATGGATAACATTTGTTTCCTTCAGTTGTAGAACCTCTGTAAGATGCATCTTGAAGTTTGAGTATCAGTAACAAGCTCTTCCTTTTTTGACAGGCTGGTGAAAATTGCCCCTCAATATTATGACATGAGCAATTTTCCACAGTGCGAAGCAAAGAGACAGTTGGATCGCATCATTGCCAAACTTCAGTCCAAGGAATACTCACAGTACTGAATTTATGCTTTGAACTGAAGTTATTCAGAGGACAGCTTAAAGAGATGAAAGGATTCAAAGTTCAAGTTGTGCTCTTCACTTTGGTTCAATAATGGCCTTTATTTGAAAGCTTTTTAATTTTTCTTTACAGTAAATATTCCATTCTGATTTCATAAATTAAACATTTATGCCTCCCTTTTGTGTTGACACTGTAGCTCATACTGGAAAAGCTAATCAATGTTTTGCAGTTTATTGAAAGTAGTTCTATATATAACAATGTTATAAGCATTTCTTTAGAAATGGTTGAAAATGCTTCTAAAAATGTGATTATCGACCATGGTATGCATGATCGTTGTAATTGTTGACATTCCTTTTAGAAGTTGTGAAATGTTACAACTTGTGCTTCTGTAGACACAATATTTGGCTTCAGTACAAGGGTACTGACTTCAATAAAGTCTATTTATACTAATTTTGTGCCACAGTATGTCAGTATTTCTGTTGTTTTGATTGAAATATGAGAAGTCTCATTTAGTCTCCCATTAAACTGCTGTTTGATTGACATGGCAGTAGTTTAATATTTTAATATTCAAAGTACAGATGTTTAAGCAGCAAAATGATGATATAATACGATGCATACAATGTTGATCCCTTGCAAACTTGTTAAAATTATTTAGGAAAACTCAGAATGCATGCAGATGTGTTAGGAGAATGCCTTCTTCCAACATAGCCCTAAATATTTCTCAGACAGAACTGTAGTAGCATGTCCTATAAAGTGAAGTGTGTGTGTGGCCAGGTAGAAATTGTCCTGCTGGACAATGTTCAGGTACTGTTTAGGATCAACACAGACAATAGCATAAGTGACACTGTAGATCAAATCACACTGCACTGTTGTAATTTTGTAGTGATTTTTTGTGAAATATGATTCGACAGCATAATCCCATGAGGAATTTATTATAAAATTCGGTCACAGGGCTGGAGCACCTCCCTTAGGAGGACAGGCTGAGAAAGTTGGTATTGTTCAGCCTGGAGAAAAGAAGGCAAAGACCTTATTGTGGCCTTAATATACCTCCAGAGGTTTTAGAAGAATGAGTGAGGATTTTTACCAGGGCCTGTGGTAAAAGCTTTTGCCAGTGACAGGACAAGGAACAATGATTTTATTCTGGTAGAGGGTAGATTGAGATTGGACATAAGGAAGAAATTTGTCACTGTGAAAGTAGTGAGGCACTGCAGCAGATTGTCCAGGGAATTGTGAGTTCCCAGTCCCTGGAGTGTTCAGGTCAAGTGGGATGGGGCTTTGAGCAGCCTGGTCTAGTGCAAAGTGTCCTTGCCCATGGCAGGAGGGTTGGAACTAAATGATCTTTAAGGTCTGTTCGAACCCAAGCCATTCTGTGGTTTAGTATATTTGATCAGATTTCTATTTTTCCCTCCCCCTGGAATACACTGAGCTTTGGTCCTTCTGGCAAAGAGCAGCTGGATCAGCTCTTGCTGAAACTGGTTCCCTTAGGAAGAGAGCTGTGCTGCTGTCATGCAGTAAGGCTGAAGCAAAAATAGGTTAGATTTGCAGAGCTGGTAACTAACCTTAGACTAATTTTAAGCACTGATGTTTGGGGTATCCTATCCTATTTAAATCGTAGCACTGGGCTATAAAATTACTTGGAATAATTAGGATTTTATTCCAGTTCCAACTTTTTTTTTAATTGCTGCTTCTATGATGGAGAGTAGAGAAGTTTTGAAAACTTCGTTAGCAACTAAAATAGTAATAGTGACAATAAAAATGTCAGAAGATTAAAATTTGTGTGGATTTATAATGTGCAGTAGAGTTGGGAGTCTCTCTTGGGTTTGCTAAGTGAGAGGGAATGTGAAATGAGTCTGGACTTTTCCTGCCCTACCAAACCGTTTTCAGTAGGAAGGAAAGAAAGAGCTTAATTCTGCATAATAATGTCGAACTAGATCATGTTTTCTCATTGCAGTTAGAAGAGGTTTTATTTGAAACAGGGATTCTGAACTTCGTAAGCAACTGAATTTCAAACTAGTATTCCTGAACGTGCAAATGTTGATTTTGCAAATTGCTGCTCTGGGGTGACTCAGGCTGGATATGTGGGGTTTCCTGATGATTGCTTATCCTCTGTGTGGTGAGCAGAAGGCGTTGCTTTGTCCAGTGCTGAAAACTGGCTGCTCCTCAGGTAAGAATTGCTCTAGTATTTGTGTGCAGCCTTCAGCTGAACGGTGTAGAACCACCTTCTGCATGACTTTGCCCAGGTCTGGCAAGGGCCACAGACAGTTCTCTGCATGAAACGCCTTAGGGACCCTAGAACCAGCTGGCATCAGCTGCTGTAGCTTGGGTCTTTGGGGATGGGGGAGCAGATGGCTATGGCTGTGAGTGGAACTTGACACAGGAAAGACTTTGGCTTGTGTTGGTGGTTTTCTTTTTCCTTGAATTGTCACACCCACAAGCTCAGCTTGGGCTGTGACAGCTGACCTGGGCTCTTTGCTCTGCCTTTGCTACCAGGAATGCAAATACTACTGGCCAAACTCTTGTCCTCCCAACAGCTGTGCAGCCCTGCCACCTTCCAATTAAGCTGGTGACTGGGCTTAATTGGAAGGCTGGCGGTGTCCCAGCTGTCACTGGGGAGAGAGCAGGCCCGGTGCCCCCACCCCTTCTGCAAGCAACGGGAAACAGCTTTCCTGCTGGGATGCTGACGGAATCTGGGGGATAGTGCTTCAGGAAGACATAGAAGCCTTGACCCCTGGGGAACCTATTGCATTTGATACTTGCATGACACTTTGTGTTTTCCTGATAAACACTCCCCTTTATTGAAGAACTGACAAAGTGCTTGCAATACTCGAGTTTAGGACTAAAGCATTTTCTTACAGGGGACTGTGTGTGCTGTGTATAGAGTTATTCCTTCACTAAGAATTGAGTAGTGGAGAATGGCCCCGGGGTTGGAGTGGCTTTGTGTAGTCTGTTCTCTGCCCAGTACTGATCTCAGCTGAGGCCATTCAAGGGTTCAGGGTAGAAACAGACTCCCTTAAATCACTGTGGGTACCTTGAGAGTTACTGCAAATCTCACTTTTGATGTCATTTTAGAGCCATATAGCAGTGGGAGGGGAGCCAGGTGTCTAAGGAGTCACTATCTATATCTGAAGGCGTAATGACAGGGACAGCAGGGCTTCTTGAAGTGTGTTGTTTCCTGACTCCAACAGGGAAACTACCAGGAACCACCTCCTTAGCTACCACTGTCTCAGGGGTACATGAATGCAGAGGAACTTGGGTTTGAGAGTAGGTCTGGGGATTTTTCAGTTCACTGTTGAAAGGTAAAACCTTGTTCCCTTTTTTCTGATCGGGAAAATGGCTAAAAAGGTTGCCCAGAGAAACAAAAGAAGACCAAGAAAGAGGCATAGGAATTAGACTGCTTCATCTATTAGTGTAGGGAGGTTACTGCCTCCCTCTTAAACATGTTAAAAATACTCAGAGCTCTGCCCATCGTAAGAGCTCTGGCTGCTTATACCTACATACTTACGCAGAATGCAGGAAATAAGGGGAAAAGTTGGAAATCAAGAGTTTGCTGATGTCAAATAGAAATTCAGCTTCTATTTTGTTCTGTGAAAAGCCACAACTGACTACAAGACACTGGGGCTCTTTTTGCTGGTCTGTGGAGTGAGGGTTCCTAAATCAAGTACAGAGTTGCCCCCAGCAGCTGCAGCATTTGCTGTTCTGCTGTGTTCCCTGCCTTGCTGATGCCACTTCAGCATGTTCAGACTGCTAGCCAAGGGTGTACACATATTTTGGAGCAGAGAGGAACTGCTCCTTAGGATTAATTGGTAATCTGCTTTGGAACAATCTAAAAGGAAAAGTAATGTATTGTTTACTTGGAGTGATCTTTTTATCAGAGACATTCTGATGTTTTTTGAAAATATTTGGTTTGTATATAATAAACTATTTAATATAGTGTGGGACTTTTGAAAATACAGAATATGGATTAGGTGACAGGAAAACTACTCAGTGAAAGGAGTTTATTTTTTGAAAAGTCTTCCGTCTTAACTGTGCTGCTGTGTAATACCTCAGAGCAGTAAAGGGCTAGTATCAGTGTGAGGTAATAACTGTATTTAGGTTTGTTAGACACAGAGGTAGTTACTAATGGCTAAGTACATGTGGTTAGGGACATATCTTCATTATGGCGATACAAAGAAGTGACCAGTGTTTAGATTAGCACTTAAAATTTTTGTCAAGGAATAGAATAAATGGTGACTCCATGCTTTGCTATGTTCTGATGTCATAAAAACCCCTGAACTCTTGCTTTTGGGAGATCTGTATGTACTGCAGTGCTAAAGACAGATGCTGACATTCCTTTGGGGTTTACAGGAATGTCTTCATTCTTTGTACCTGCGTCCATTCATGGAAGGTAGAGAGCAGCTGGTATGGGCCAGCCTGGGTTGATGTGTTCTGTATCACTTTGGTCAGTTTTGTCTGATCACTACCTCCCTTTTTGGATCAGGGCTCGTGACATAGCATTGGTTTGTGACATGTAACTTGCAGCCTGCACTGCTACACAGTGCGTACTGGAAACTGCTCATTATTTGCCATAAGAAATGCAGCTTAAAGCAAAAATGCTGACATTAGATTTCACCACTGTCATGGTTTCATTTGAAAAGATACCACAGCAGAAGTCAAAAGGCAAAGAGTTTTCCTTCCATCCAGTCCAGCTACAATTATTAATTTGTAATCAGATTGCTCTAGTTCATTTCTGATAACATACAGCAATAAAAACCCATAGCACACTATGACAGTAGAAAGCAGAGAGTTATATTATAAAGTACACAAATTTATTCACTTACTTGAGTTTGTGAAGATTAGACATTTATCTTGGTTTTAGAACAGCTGAGGGTTTTAATAATAAACATGTTTTACTATTAGAAGTATAATCTTGCTCTGGTAGTTTGTTGACCTTTCAAAATTATTTAACTTACTCTGGTAGTTTATTGACCTAAATTTATTTAACTTCATAGCTATGTATGTGACATTTGATTTACGTGAAGCAGAGGGAAAAACGATCTACTTGGTCAGCCTTACCTCTGACACTGGTAGCTTTGTTTTGGGGTATGTATGCTTCCTGGAAGTGTTCCTAGAATTGGGCATCAGTTCCCAGTAATTCAAATCTCTCATATTTTTAAGCTTCAAACAGGCAGCTTTAAAACCAGAAAGAAACCATAATGAGAGCATTTGCCCCTCTCTTCAGTTTTTCTTTCACAAATGATAATCTTGGGCTGCCTCTTAATTGGTTAACCGATGCATTTGAGATAAGTGGTTGGCATCAAGGAGATTCAAGCTTCACTATCAAGGGATTAAACTAAATACGGTAACTGCAGTAAAATAACATTCCTGTAGAGGTGATAACAAGACTAGTTCTGCTGATTGTAGGTGTTTGATCTTGCAGTTTCAACTCAAATATAGTGGTTTCTCAGGAGCACTGAATGTATGTTGGACAGATGATAAAATAATTTTCATTTGTGTACATCTCAGTTCTGAGTGGTTCTTCCAGCTGTGAAAGCTATGCAGTAGTTTTGTTGTATAGAAAAAATAAAACATAGCACAAATTAATGCTGATAATAAATATTTCTTGTGGCTTTAAACATGTGTTATTTTGGGTTGGTCTTATTCCTTTAGCTAAAGTAGGCCTCTTGCCTTTCATTTGAATTCAGTGTTTATTTTGTGGGCCTATTCCATTAATGTTCCCAGCCTCATTGCTTCCAGCAGCATAAACAATAAACACTTAAAGCATCAGCTCTTACCGGGCTCCATTGAGTGGAGGGCTACTGGTGAATGTATTTCCTGAATGCTTTGTCTATTTAAATATTCAGCTGAGCACTCAAACCACTTCTTATATTAGTAACCAGTGTTAACCTCAAAAATATAAACCTTTTCAGCTTTATGAAAATGCTAGTGTTTGATATCAAAATTTCTGTACTACTTTAAAGACTCAGACTTACTTTGACCTTTCAAACCTTAGAATCATATCTTTGAGGTTGTTTCATTTTGCATGTTAAGTAACAAGTAACTGATAAGCTTTTACTGTGACAGGGACAGTATCATTCTTTTAAAGAAATTAATGCCCTTTGAACCCTTCCTAAAAGGCTTACAGTTTGTACAGCAGCAGCGGGTTTGAAGCAATGTGAGCCACGACATGTTTCTCTAAGCAGCTGTCCAAGAGGGCATTGACAGCTTTGTTCCAATGTGTTACTGGTTATACAATATAATGGAACTCAAATTACTGCTACTTCTACATACTTTAAACAAGTAATTTGATTAAGAGCAGAAATCAAATACAAGAATTGGCAAGAATGTAAAATTCCAGTCTTGATGTTCATAATATGTACCCTGTTTGAAAACTGACATTTAATATTCTGTAAGTTTATGGACAATGAGCAGTTTCTCCTTGTAAGGAAACCAGTGTTAAAGTGTTTTTGTTCTCAAGCTCCTTGCTGGACTTGCTGCTATGTAAATCCAAACACTATTCAAATGTCTGTTCTCTACATTCTCAAGCATTGTCAAATACAAGGTTGAATAGTAATGCAGTGGTTCTGACTCTTCTGCAGCCTACAGAAATCCTGCTTGTTTCTGGAGGAGAATTACGGAAAGAAAAGTGAATAGAAAAATCTCACTTTGGGATCTCATTCATAATCACATTTGTTCTTCACAAAATAATTGCCTCTAATGTATATTATTTTTGCAAGTAAAGTTTAAGGATACAAATTTAGTCTAATGGCTTGATACGAGACTATTGTTTAGATCTCTCATTAGGTACAGTGAGATCTCAGAAATTAATTTGCTTTTATTTTTAGCAAACTAATTTGATCATAAAAACTACTCTACAAATGCTGGGTTTTCTAGACTCAGAGTAGAACTTCCTAAATGAGGAACAAAGTCAACAGCAAATCTTTGTTCTTACTACTTAAAAAACTTAAACATTAAAAAATCTGCTTTAAGAAAAACAGTTTATTCTTTCCCTTGATTTTGGCCAATATGTAAAGAAAAGGACATGGGCTTACAAGCTGCAAAACCATTTCTGGTACAAATGTGTGCCTAGATTTTCTCCTAACAAGGTTTGTTTTTCTTAATTGGCTCGAATGTGATGTCACTGAATAAATCCAAACTTAGTGTTCTGTCAAAACCCTTTGAAATATCTATCAGTTATTTCTGAGGCTTTGCTGCCTCTTTGTGGTATTTCGTGTGTAAAAATGAAATTCTGTATTGATCAAAGCTTTTCTTGGGATTGTGCAAAGGACAGTTAAATGCAATTTCCCCAAGTTCTACTACGTGTGGCTGTGAGTCTGCCTTCCTCCCTCCTCCATGTTCCTTCCCATGTGATGTACTGTGTAGTGCCAAAGGAGTAGCTGAATCTTGTTTCAATCTGTAATACAGTTTGATCTGAAGGTGCTACTGCTGTATCAATGAGCTTTGAATAATGTGCTGAATTAGGTGTAGCCTCCTGCCTTTTTCATTATCTGAGCACTGAGGAGATCTCCTCATACCTTTCAGTACATCCATCTTTAGGCAACATCTTTACCGTGACCAATACAATAATGCTGAGTCCACTCCTTTTTCGTCACTCAGTACTTTGCTAATGAGCCACAAGCTGGCAGAATAGCTGGGGGGGATGGTTCTCAGATGTAAGGATACTTACACTAGAGTCAGGGACTCATGAGAAGCCAGCCATCTTGATTCCTGCTAATTTGGGTTATTCTAGGGTTCTCCCTGCAGCTCTGATTAGTTACTTCATAACTATAATCATGCAAACATAATCACAGGAATGTTATTTTGGGGAAATTATAATCTGATAGGGCTTTAGCAATTTATTTACATTGTTAATTGGTGGTGAGGCTATAAAAGTTACTAACTATCTCATAAGTTCATGCCTGCTGACATTTGAATGGCATGTATTCACTGGTTGTTATTTATAATTTTGGGGGTATTGAACTGATGGAGATTACTCATGTTGAAAAGCTGCTGGAAGGCCTGAACTAGGAATTAAATTATCATAGTGGCTTCATTTTGTTAGCAGTCTCATTGAAAATATCTTGCTTGCAGGACAATCAAACTCATCAGTGTTCTGCTCTTCCACTTCAGTAGACAAAGTTTTAATCAGTGGCACACTTGATCTTGCAGAATTCAAGGAAAATAATTTCCTGCATTTTTGAGATGAGCAAAATTCATGTAATCTAGCTTTAAATCTCCTGTCACTTTTTTTCTTTCTTTTTGAATAATCAGCGTTACTTCATTCAGTTGCCTTTATGTGTAACTTCAATTATCGTGATGACCCAATGCTTAGATGGAATTTGCTCATGGATGAAGAGCAAGCAACTGAATCTGAACTCAGGCAAAGCAAATAATAGAATGATGGTGAGATGAAAAAATTTTTAGAAAAGTCCCGTTTTCTTGGTGGTTGTGTATTTTCGATTGGTCTTTGCATTTAGATGGCTTTAGAGAACCTTGTTACTTATTTCTGATGGTCTTATGTAGCAGCACTGAAAAAAAAGTCGTTTTTACTGTCTTTTTTTTTTCCTTGGAGCTGCTATCCTATCTTAGCAGTCATCTAGCTTCAATTATTTTTTTAGCTTTTGGATGAAGCACAACAGGTTATGCAATCTTCACCATCTAGCAAACTTAGAAAAATGAGTTGCATTCCAGGCCTTGATTTTCTTCTTCAAAAGTTATGGCCTGAACTCAGCTCTAGGATTGGAAACCAGGGGTACCAAAGCCAGTGCCAGTTACTTCTTTGGTGTAACTGGACTTCCTGAAGTAAGGGTATAACCTGTTTGCACAGTAACCACAAGTATTTTTTAAATGGTATTATGTAGCTGAAGTTTGTGAGTGGTGTCCTAGGATACTTTAAAAAAGCTGTGTTTTGAATAATCTTGAGTTGTTATCCTAATATTGGAAAACAACTATAGCTCTTGTGGTTGAGGCTGCTGAATCCAATGTGTAGAAGTTCTGGGAACTCCTGGTCTCTCAGGTAGCTTGGAACTGGCCATGTTAAGGTGAAAAAAGCTATTTGTATTTTATCTAGAATACAGTGAGAAGCCAGTGGAAAAAAAGAACACTGAAAAGATGTTTTAGAGGTGACCACGGTTGTTGTGTGCTCATCCACTTATAGTTTGATTCTCAATTATGTCTAATCTTACATTTTTGTATTACAGACACGAGTTATCTTTCAAGTTAAATAGACGCCTAAACACTCTGAAATCTCCACTTATTTCTGCTTTAAGTAGGCTTTACTCCTCTGGGGCTAATTGCTTTTATAAACATTGTCTAACAACGTTGCTTGACTTTTCCAAGGTTCTAGTACTTACACTGTTGATCTCAAATATTAAAAAGATGTAATACCTAGCTCCAGAGATGTTCATAAAGCCAAATAAAATGATTTGTTGGAAAGTGCTAAGGAAACTTTAAGGCATTAGCCTAATAGAAAACCTATCAGTGGACTTCTAAAGCCTTTCCTCTTCAATTTTTATGGACTGTCTTAAATGACTTTTTATGCACTTATGAATAGGCTAAGAAGAAAGTATTTTCTTTTCTCCCTTTTTCCCCTTTTTCTTTTACCTGCAAATAAGATAGATGGACAGCTTCTAGCTTTATTTTAGAATATCTAATATTACAGACCTCCCCTCTGAGAAAAGATTTTCAGCTAATGAAATCAGGTGAAGTTGCACATCTGCTAACACAAGTGACAACAGTGAATAAAAGAATAGTACTCAAAAACATTTTGAGGTGTTTATGACCACAAGCTTTAAAAACACAGGGGACACAGCACTCAGTTTAGATGCTACACTGACTACTGGAGGGACACTAAGCTAACTAAACAAAATGTACAGCCATGGAATATCACCTGTTACAGAATCTTAGTTTAGTGGCTACAGCTGAGTTGAACCCTGATTCTTGGGATTGTTCTGATAATCTGTCTTCTTACATGGAAGTTGCACAGGAATGACTTTGCTATCTCAAATTCTCCATGTGCTTCTCAAACCAAAGACCTCTAGAAGCCTTTCTTGCTCTTCAAGAAATTTCTAAAGAGATCACTGCATAAAGAAAAGGAAGATGCTCTGGCTTTAGCCGGTAACAACGAGATACTAGTTTCCTCTTTGAGAGGTCTCTGACAAAACCTGGCACTTGGTGATACCAGATCTAGTTATTGTCTCAAACAACAGTCCTTGGGCTCAGTCTTGTCTTGGTGCATTTCATGATCTAACCGCAGCCAGCAACAAAGGCCCAGACAGCCACTTGCTCCCTCCCCACCTCCAGTGGGATGGGCGAGAGAATCATAAAAGTGAGAAAACTCATGTGCTGAGATAAAGACAGTTTAACAGATAAAGCAAAAGCCATGTGTACAGAGAAAGCAAAACAAAAAATTTATTCACCCCTTCCCATGGGCAGGCAAGTGTCCAGCCATCCCCAGGAGAGCAGGGCTCCATCACCTGGAAGGGTGACTTGGGAAAACAAACACCTTCACTCAAAATGTCTCCCCTTTTTTCTTCCCCAGCTGAGCATGATGCCACAGGGTGTAGAATATCCCTTGGGTCAGTTGGGATGACCATGTCCCCTCCCAACTCACTGTGCACCCCCAGCCTTCTCACTGGTGGGGCAGGATGAGGACCAGAAGAGAAACCCTGGTGCTGTGTCAGCCCTGCTCAGCAATAACAAAAACATCCCTGTGTTATCTACAGTTTTCAGCACAAATCCAAAATACAGCCCCACACCAGCTACTGCAAATAAAATAACCTGCATCCCAGCCAAACCAAACACAGTGCATCAGCCTCTTGGTGTCTGTGAGAAGGCAAGACCAGTCTAATTTAAAAGTTCCATCCTGATTCACTTTTTTACCTGCAAAACCTGTCTGTTTTAGGAATAAATTACACCCCTCTCCTACTCCTCCAAGAAAACTTTCTATCTTATTAGACTTTGAAAATCTTTAAGGTGAAAACATGGAAGCAAAGAGCAGAGCAAATTAAATTCTAGATTGTATTTAATAAGATGCTTTTCTAGCTGCTTTGACAGTCTTTATCAAGCACCCTGCACATTGTAACGGCTCAGTATTACGCATCTCTGAAGATATTTGAGTGATTTTTCTCCGTTCTATCTACACCAGGCCTTTTTTTTTCCAGCACCAATGGAGTATTAATAGTTATCCTGAGATTACTTTTGTTATTCAAACATTTAATGGCTTTTGCTGTTTCCTCCATCCCTCACCAATCCATTGTTCCAAGTTCTTTACAAGAGTTTATTTATCTCCACTTTACTTTTTCCTGTCTACAGAACTGAATACAGTTTTAGCATCTTCTCTGTGAAGCTGTTAATGCACTGGGATGGGATATTAGACAAGAGCTATTTGTGGATTTTATTATGTTTGGTTACATACTTCAAATAATAGAAGCAGCATACAGTTTTTTTACTTCACCACCACCATCATGGTGACAATAATGTTAATGAGCTAACTTACACAGTAGACAAAGAGATTATCAGCCATTTCAGTAATGGCTGGTTGACTGAAAACATTACAAATGGTATGGAGGAGCAATACACAAGGCCGTAAGTTTTCAGATCTTGTTCTGCTGCCAGCAAAAACGCATTCTGTGGAGGCCTTGAATAGGTTCATAGTAGTTCACAGCTACCAGCAAAGACTACAATGGGATCTCCACTGGTAAGAGATCACTGTGCAATTAAGCTTAACCTCCTACCAGTGATGGTCCCCCAGAGGAACTCTGAAATTCAAATGAAGAGATTTTGAGCTAGACCAAATGGTTAACAGCAGGGTGATGAACAATGTTTGAAGGAAAAAGATAAGAAAAAATCCCAAACAGTTAACAACCCATAATCTATTTTAAGAGTTTTAAAGAACTTGGCATGGGAGAGGCAGTATATCTGTCACTAGAGGAGAGTGAAGTAGGGTAAAATGCTACCTACTGAAGCGTATAAATACATCAGATATTGGTGGGGGGGGAGAGTGCAAAATTTGCCAAATAGAATAAATAGCTCAGAGGTCAGGCTATGCTGAAGTATACAGTGAGAATAAAATGCACTAAGACTTAATATGAAGATTAAACACGCAATGTGAAATTGTCTAAAATTTTAGAAGTGAGATGCTTTGAACACTGACCCCTCAGACAAAGGGATATTCAAGAATGACAGTGAAGTGGCAAGGAATTTTATGCCTTAATTGTTGTTGTTTGAAAAACTGAAATAAATTATTAAGCCACATGAGTTTTATGGGTGACTGATGAGCAGCCTAAACAGGATGAAATCTCTGAAAGCAAATAATGGAGCAATCTGAGAAACATCATTATGAACATACTGAACACCTTGTTTCTGATCTGCTTTCCACATTTTGTTACTGGGAATCTTCATGCTGTATTTTTACCTGGTTTAGGGCAGGATGAAAGGCTCTTTTACCTCATTTGGAACAGAGCTGCCTGTCACAAATGTTCCTCTGGATTATGAATTCTTGGCTAGCCTTCTTTTGGACAAAGTCAACTCACGACAAAAAGCTGAGTTTCTACTATGCTCGAGTGTGTTTCACAGGATTCCATACTTTTCATACTCATGCCACAGTTGTTTTCTCAACAAATGGAATGGCCAGAAGATTCCATGGATATTACTAAATTGTGTTTTCTTCCTTGGAGTGTCAAGTGAGGAAGGAAAGTGAGGACTTTCAGTGGGTTTCTGATCAGTTATGCCACAAAACTGTGTCTAGTCTTTTCTACTGATGGCTGTGGGCTGTTATGAGTACTGGGTGGTGCTCAACAAACTACCCTCCCTCCCAGCTAAACTTTGGAAGCAAACACAGTATTTTTTTAAAGTTAAAACCATATATTTTTATAGGAAACAAAACAGTTATTCTGAAAAAACAAAAAAACAAACCCATCTACATTATTTGCTTTACATTTACAATTAGCTAACTTCTGTGATATCAGTGTTAGCTGAGGAGGACGGTGTTCGCCCTGTCAGAGGATCGCGCTCGAGGTACTGGGTTTGAAAGCAGGGTAACGCATACTGATAGAGCGAAGTCCACGTAATCCAGTCTATTTCCGCTAATTTCCTGGGAAATGCTTTAAGATCATGGTATTTTGTATGACCTCGCTGTGTCCGATGAGCAATTTGGCGACGGCTTACGGGCCGTCAGTGTTACCTTTCCTCAGGGCGGGAGTGTCCCTGTGCCCCGGGGCGCCTGTGCGGGGCTGCGGCGGGAGCGGGCCGGTTATCACCCATACGCTAAAAAAAGAAAAAAAAACCCGCTTTTCCCCCTCTCCTTGCAAATGGGAGCTGAGGCAAACACCCCCCCAAAGGAGGAATCAGCGGAAACCGCACCTGTCAGGACGGCTCTTGAGAAGTTTCCCATCGGTTTTCCCGCCCCTTTCTTCTCGGGCTGTGGCGCCGGGGTCGAGCCGGTGCCCACACGGCAGCGAACCGAGCGACAACNTCCTCGTTCCCGTGCGCAGGGGCTGCGCTGCCGAGCGGGGCCGGGCGGCCGGGCGGGGATGGCGAGGGCGCCCGGCGCTGGTGATCCGGTGCCGGGGTCTGTAGCGCGGCCCGTCCCCGGCGGCGGCGGCGGCGGAGTGAGCGCGCGCACGTGACCGGCCCCGGCCCCTCGGTGCCGCCGCGAACGGCCGCGCTCACACACTCAGACACACGCGGTACCCGCGCCTCCATCCCTCCAGCCAGCCACCCATCCATCCAGCCAGGCAGGCAGGCAGGCAGCCGGCCCCGCTCCCCCGCACGCACCGCGCCGGCCGCCGCCAGCGCGAAGCTGTCGGCACCACTCCGCGGGGGCAGCGCCGGCGGCGGCAGCGACCGCGCAAGAGGCAAGAGTTTGCGAGGGCTGCTCGTGCCTTCCCGAAGAGGTTTTGTGCCCGGAGGATGGCTGGCTGCGGGCTGTCGGAAGACGCTTGCTTCTCCTCCTTCTTTTACAACTACACCTCCTCCTGGGAGACCTCCTACAACCAGGTAAGAGGTGGCCGGTGCTGCGCGCTCACCGCCGCTGCGCCCGCCCGGCTCCTCGGGGGAAAAACGACGGTGGTGCCAGTGTGTGCACGAAGGGTCTGGAAGTGTTTCTGTTCAGCGCGTGTGTGTGGCGGGTGGGGGGGTGAAATCAGCCGAAGAAAGAAATGAGAGAAAGGAGCCTCTTCCCGTGTGCCTTTCAGCCCCCTTCCCTCCGCCCCCGCCCCTCCCGTGAGGAAGAAGAGCGTGAGGAGGACTAAGGAACGAGAGCCGTAGCTCGCGGAGGGCTGTGTGTTGCCCTAGAGCAACTCGGGGCTCAGCCGGGCAACTCGATCGGAGTGCCTCGAGCCTGCCCTCGGCTGCATTGAGGGAGCGCGCCGAGGCAGCCGGGCGAGTTTGCCGGGAGGGGGGAGCAGGGTGCGAGTGACAGGCTGCGTGCGGGAGGGACCCCCTCCGCCCCCGCCTCCTCCTCCCTCAGAAATGGCTGCATACGCGTTTACATCCGTAATTTCGA
Source organism: Rhabdornis inornatus (assembly GCA_013397075.1). NCBI lineage: Eukaryota > Metazoa > Chordata > Aves > Passeriformes > Rhabdornithidae > Rhabdornis > Rhabdornis inornatus. Next base: position 327,090 of record VWZS01008404.1, on the reverse strand, counting down.
AACCTTCCCAGGTGGAAATAGTTCGGCTCACCCGTCTCTCCCTGTGATTCACCCCCGATCCCCCCTCCACGCACTTAACTTTGATGACTGTGCAATGCGGAGCGCGCAGCCGGGTAGCGCCGGCCGGGTCCGTCCCTCCCGCCCGCGCCGGGGCTCGGGCAGCGGGGGGCGGCTGGCGAGGCGGTGGGGGAGAGCGGGGGGAAACCAGAAATCGCGCCTCGGAGGTAGAGAGCTATTCTGGGAGCCTCCGAAGCGCCTTTAATTAAATAACTGTTGTAGTCTGCTGCCCCCGCTGCTTGTCTGGTGAAAGTCTACAGGCAACTGTCATTTATAAACTACACCGGTGTGTGTGTGTGCGGGCGTGCGTTGGGAAGGGGTTTTCTGGCGCTGGCGTGACAGGAAAAGTTGGGCAGCGGATGGGAGCGGGCCGCCGAGCGGACGAGAGGAGCCCCAGGCTGTGCGGGCGGTGGTGCCCGCGGCGGGGCGGGAGAGCCGGGGGGACCGGGGGGGTCACCTCCCCGCTTCCTCCCTGCGGGGACACAGCCCGCTGAGCTCAGGGGAAAACGCGCAGCCAGCCCTACGACCCCAATTTCCCGGAGACTGAAACCCCCAAACTAGCAGTTAGCAAGGAGCCTGAGGTTGCACCTCACGGCTAGGCAGGGAGAAGCCGCGCGCACTTCCCTGCTCCAGGAGTTGCGAACGCCGAGCGGCGAGGAGCCGGCGAGCCCGGGCGCGGTGGGGCTCCGAAGCCCTGACAGCCTGCTCGTCCGAGGCAGCGAATAAGTAAATAAATAAACAAATAAATAAATAGGAATCTCTGTGTCCCGGGTGCGAGCGAACCCCGCCGGGCCCATCGCGGCAGGCGCCCGCCCCGTGCCGGGTACAGCTGCCTGCCGGTGTGCCGCCCCGGCCGGGAGAGCCTTCCCGGCGGGGAACAAGTCAGCTGGCGAGCGCCAGGGAGAAGGGGGCTCGTGTGGGGGCCAGACACGCATCAAGCGTTTCCCGGGCGCGCCGGAGCCCCTCTGGCTCGGGGAAGCCATCCCTAGCCGCTCTGGTAGCGGCGGGGCCGCGGGGACAGCGGCGCTCGGCCGGTCCGTGACGGGGCCGGGAGGGCGCGGCCGGAGCCGCCGCTCGGGAGCGCGGAGGGGCTGCCC